>JAHKKF010392042.1:0-15859 GCA_019740295.1 Labeo calbasu | reverse complement strand
CCCATGTTTTTAGCAGTCTCAGTCTCTTGTTTGGTGCGCACCAGGGCTCGGGCACTAACAGAGCAATCACGACAGAGTTCGTGAGTCTTGGTCCACTTCCAAACGAACTCTGGTGCGGGTTGAATGAAATATTAATGCGACACGGACCAAATAGTTCTAAACAAATCAAAAACAGGAAGTAAAGACAGGATGCGACGCTATGCGACATTATTTCACATAGGGAACAAGCGGTGTATCCAAAACAAAGTGAGCAGAGGGCAAACGTGGAGGAACGAGGAGGTACTTTTTAAAAGTGCTTTTTATGAGCTCCTTGTGAGTTCGCAGGTGGTGAAAATAAAATCATATACACGGAATGAGCGCGCTTAGTCCAGCAGACGGCATTAGGTGAATTTGACTTAAATCGGTGCTGATCAGACTGATCAGTAAATGGGTACTTTAATGTCATACACCCTCAGCGCCGCTTTAAGTCGAATGCACCTTCTCCCTTGGTTGGGATGTTCGGTGAGTTTTATCATGAAATATACGTCATTTCAACCCAACCAATCAGGCTGTGAACGTATTACTATGCCTTTAGGTTTGCTGTCAAAAATGCCCAAAAAAATTGTGATCTTTATGGTGTATTTACACCATAAAGGTCAGCTAGTTTACTTGCTTTGCTCCGGACCAAATACAATGTTTATTTTTTTCACATGTGCTTAAAGTCATCCATTCATTGGTTCGTCTTTTGGAACTGGACCGAGACCACCTCTTCAACTGGGTCTCGGTACGGATGTTTGGTCCGCACCCAAGCGCAGTTGCTGAATTCACACGTGCCCAAAAGATCCGCACCAAGGGGGGAAATGAATTTGTGTTCGATACAATCGAACCAAACAAGACAGGTGTCAAAAATGCCAGTGTGAACACTAAACGGATCAGGACCAAATGCAAATGTAAGATCTTTTGGGGAGGTGTGAATATCACACTCGAGTGCAGACCAAACAACTGTACCGAGACCCTGCTGAAGAGGTGGTCTCGATCCGGATCCAAACAATCTCTGGTATGTTTGAATGGGTGACCTTAAGTACACATGTGGTTTTGTTTACAGTTTCTGGTTCACTTGTAAAAAGGGCAGTGAAAAAGTAAACCGCAACAAACAAAAATAAAATCAACATTGTATTTGATCCGGACCAATGCAAGTGAACTAGCGGACTTTCCTGGTGTGAATACACCCTTACATTTTCCTTTTCGGTCCGGACCAAATGGATCAAATGAACCGAACTACAAGTGTGAACACACCCTATGTGACGGACATCTTTTCCCAAAAGTATCATTAGCTTAAGTTGATTGTAAAACCGTTGTCATCAATGGAGCTACGATTAACTTAGGCTTAGGATGCTTTTGAGAAACACAGCCCTGTTCCGTTCACACAGTGCGTTTTCCAAACATGGGGTTTGGGAGTCTTGAAAATTAACGGGTGTGAGATCGGTTACAGAATGCGGTTGTCACGCCTGTAAATAACCGTAGGCTACTGTGTGTGAAGGACTCAAACAGATGACTGACAACTGTACGTCATGATGAATCGCATGAATCAAATGCATGCATTCATGAATCATTACAACAGGGTCCATACTTGCATTTAGAAAACTATATTTCTGTAATATTCTGACTTTAAGTGACATTTATTTCTCCCATTTTCCATGCTTTTTCATCATTCGTTTTACAAGAGTGATTCATCTCCCTCAATGTTTCAGGTACATCAGTTTAACAGAAATTTCAAAGCCAGGTTAGATTGATGAATGATTTGTGGTTGATTCCTCATCTACTAATAATTTAGTGGTTAAAAACAAATTTATATAATGTCCCCTCAAGCATCTGAGTGAAGGTGTGCCTCAAGGTGTAAGTGTTCTGAGCAAGTGACACACTACTTCAGGTGGGACTGTGTATTTACAGTAAACCTACTGTATAATGAAGAGGGGGTCATTTATCAATAATTTATCAAAAAAAGGGCTGAGTTGCATTATTAGAACAGAGCTCTTCAGTAAACTAAGTGGACATCATACACAGAGCTTCAAAGGTGTGTTACTTTCTCCTTCACTTTTTATGATTTTGCATGCACGTGTTTGTTAGTAGATGTTTAGACTAGAAGGGTGGAGCTGTTGTTTATTTTCACTGTTTATATTTGGTAATTATAATGTGGTTTAAGAAGCTTTCTTGAGTTCCCAAAGTTATTAGTTTTGTTGCTGTGGTTTCATCATTAAATCTTGAAGGGTTTAAGGGCAGACTGAAGGATGCCCGCTAGCAAACCAAAGTATACACATATAGTGCCATATCAATATTTCTTATTAAGCGGTTAAATTAGTCACTAAAAAGCGGGGAAACAAGTTCAACCAGACCTGATCATATTCAGTGTTTGGAAGGTTAGCTTGGAAATGTAATAGGTTAAAAATTACAAGTTTTAAAATGTAATAATTAGTGTAACTATTTTAATTACTTTATTAAAGTAATGTCACTGATTATGCTTGATTACCTTTTGATTACTTTTCTAACTTCTTATTATTAATTTTGAAACATTTAAACCAGGCAGGGTTAACCTTGCAGTAATACTCAACGTTGTTTACTGTCGTACTTTCAAAATCATCATCAACCTTCATCATTTCAATTTAGATTATAAAAATTGTATTTTAAAGCACAGCCACCACAAAATCAGACTTTAACACCTCTTTTTACTTTGAAATCGTTCTGAGGTTAAACACTGATTTAAAAACATAAGATATAGTTAAAGACATAGCTATGATACTATCTGCTACCCCGGACCACAAAAACAGTCTCAAGTAGCACGGGTATATTTGTAGCAATTCCCAGAATACACTGAATGGGTCAAAATTATCCATTTTTCTTTTATGCCAAAAATCATTACAATATTAAGTAAAGATCATGTCCCATGAAGATATTTGATATGCATTGCTAAGAACTTCATTTGTACAACTTCAAAGGTGATTTTTTTTTCAATATCACCTTTCAAAATCAATGGAAAGCTTAGTTATCCAGCTTTCAGATGATATATAAATCTCAATTTTAAAAAAATGGACCCAAATCTTTGCATAGCTATGATAAAATAAAAAAAAAAACAACAATAAAAAAAACACTGGCATCTAACAATGCCTTGGGAAGAAAAAAAAACTGTCAATCTTAAAAAATAAAGCATATACATGAACCCAAATAGGTAATAAAACTATTATCAAAAAAGCATGTGTCCTATTCTGTATCCTAAACTTGCAGTCAATGCAATTTGGGAAAGAAATCAATTAAATCTGTGTGTGTGTGTGTGTGTGGATATTCAGATGTAACTCCCTTTGTAATCGTTAACATTTTCAGTAACTGTACTTTAATTACACATTTTTTTTTCTCAGTAACTGGTAACAGATTACAGTTACATTTATTTTGTAATTAAATTACGTAACTCTGTTACATGTAACTAATTACTCCCCAGCACTGGTTATATTGTATTATATCTTAAACATGACATATTTATCTGATCTTATATTTATACATCTTTGCACATCATATCATGTCATTTGAATCTATTTCCACACAAAGACCTACATTGTCACAGGTAACGCTAGTGAGCGTGGGCCACCCTCTAATCAGAAACACGAAACCTCTGTACCACTCAGCTCATATGTCAGAAATTAGAGTGTAGCTAATTGTGTCCAAACAGAGAGTGAACAGAGGTGAATACAGGTCTGACTGACTGACCAGAGAGTGATCCATACCCCTCCTCAGAATACTTGAGATAGGACAAATGGGGTGGCCCAAGTAGACAAACATCTCCCCTGTAACATGAGCAAAGACACACACGCTGACACAGACAGCAGTAGTTTAACCAGTCGACTTTTCACACATTCTCTCTTCAGCTGCCCTGGCTCCACATAGGAAATTAGACTTGCGACAATATTTTTGTTAGATTAACTCATTGCCTCATTTTCAACGTGTGAAACAGGCATGCGCCTATATCACCTCTATATCCCCCGTCCCCATGTTGGTGCCGTTCTCATCAAAATACTGACCATGAGAAAGCTGTACCTCAGTTTGTTGATTCAGTTTATTAAATGAACGAGTGAATAAACTCTCTGCAGCAGCCTCTTAGGCGCACAGCTGGATAGCTGACATCTAAGAATTTAAGAGTGACACTAGTGATTGGGGTGTATATGCCAAAGGGCAACCACACTATAAAATATGTTTTGACAGGTATGAAATGTACTTCATGCGGTAACATATAAATTAATTAGTTTTATTTAAATCAATAATATAACTGAATGAACTTGAATACAAAATGTTACAAATAGGTACAGGTTATACCATATTTGTTTGGAGGCGCATATTATAAATCAGAAGCTTTCTGTCATCTTTCAAAAGAAAAAAAAACATGAGCGACGCAGATCAAAAGTTTCTAAGCTCACGCTACACACATGTGCTCAAGCTTTTGTAGTGAAGCACGCGATCGGCGAACCAAAAAAAGTAAATCGACAATTTTTGGTCAAAATTTGGAGCCCTCGCCCTTTCCAGGAAGGTATTGACGTAACTGAAACAGAACTGGCAGAAAAACAAGTGTACAGCACATACCAACATGGATAGAAGGCGATTTATGAGGTAAACTGTAAAAAATCCCTCAACACAACAGTTTGTTTGCATCTGTCTTTCTTTGTCATGTGGATGTTTCATTTTTTAAATCTGCTGTGATGCATTTCTGTAATATCCAGATTGGGTCACTACAAACCAAACTGGTTTGGTTTTGACAGAAATCCAACACTTTTATGAGAGAGGCCTTTGTTTCTTTCGTTCTTTATGTGAAGAGTTGATGTTCATTATACAGATTTGAGGTTGTGACCAGTGAAAAGTAGAGAGGTCACATAAAGCCATCTAAATACCCCTAAAAATAGCTTAAAGGCTTGTTCTTATGTTGATCCTGAGTGGCTATGCTTTTTTTTTTTATTTTAATCAAAAAACAGTTTCACTTGCGTTTGAGTTTAGTTGATTATTCTGGATTATGCTTTCTTTCTGCATTTATTTAACCCTATAGACTAAAGCCTACACAAAACCCTTCTGAAAAAAAACAGCTAAAACCAGCCTAAGTTGGGATGTGTTTTCAAACACCGTAGTTGCATTTGGGAAACACACCTCTGGTTGGTTTATAGAGGGTTTGCACTCATGTCACATCATGGTTTGATCGGTTACCCGGATGCGCGGCCATATTGGAGATAGTCTGATGTAAACAACAGCATTGATTGCACTGTTAATGTACTACTGAATACGTTGTTTGCTAATTTATGCTGTCTAAACCACGGAAAAAATGTGTGGGAGCTGCTAAATCATATAGAGAAGGACTTAGTAAGCAGGAAAGGGTGCAGTATTTTGACAAACTAAAGTTAGTAGGTGGTAAAGATATACGTACGAGCGGTATTAATTAAGATATTAGCCTAATATTTCACCTACCTGACTGGAAATGATAAGAACAAACACAAATGTTGCCAAGACTCTTGCCCTGAAAATCCTGGTTCAGTTTGGCCAACCACAAATGCTTTTTGTTCCTCAGTCTGACAGTCTGACCTGTTAGTACAGCCCAAAATATGACAATAATTGAACATGTTCCGCAGCAGTAATCAGCATAATTTGCAAGTTCTGTTCGGTTCAGTGGCATTGTTTACATTCAGTGCCACCAATATGGCCAACTGATGATGCACCATGAAAAAAACAATTTCATCTTTTTTTTTTTGGCTTTGGTTAAATATGTGCGTGCCAGTGGGTTTTGCTTTAGTTCAAGATGATTGTGTCCGTAATCCAGCATGCCATCTGTTTTGCTTTTCGTTTTTTTGACATTATTGGCACTTTTTGGTACATGGTGGAGGAATTCAGGCGGCTGGTTTTGATGTGGGAAAAGGACTCTCTAAGGCCAGAGGGCATTGAGAGAAGTGGCCATGACCTCAGTGGCTAACACTCGCTAACACCCTTAGCCTAACCTGAGATACCATCACTAATTCAAGAGCCCTGTTTTGATCCAATTAATGTTTCCCACAGAATCGAACTGTTAGTTTTAGATGTCTGTGATAAATCTGGCTGGGATCAGGTTCATATTCAGAGTTTCAGTGTCATTACCTGCAATACAGATTTGTGTATGTTGTTTATTATATTTGTACACTGAAAAAAAATGTGTAGAAACAATTTTCACCTAGAAATTGCTAGTAAATTTCACAAATGCAAAGAAACAAGTACACACTGAATTATTTTGAAATTTTGAAGTAGAGAAGCGGAAACATTAAGTATTTATTTATTTTAAAATTTAAAGTTAATTTATTTATTAACTTTAAAAAAATATTTTTACAGTGTACACTACCAGTCAAAAGTTTTTGGACAGTATGATTTTGCAAAAACAGTAAAAATGTAGTTTATTCCTGTGTTTTTAAAGCTGAATTTTCAGCATCATTATTATTAATCATCATTGTTATTATTATGTTTTAAACAGCTGAGTAGAATTTTGTTTTTCAGTTTTCTGTGATGAATAGAAAGTTCAAAAGAACAGCATTTATCTGAAATAGAAATCTTTTGTAGCATTAAAAATGTCTTTATCGGGGGGTCACGTGATGCTTTGAGAGTGGCAAGACGTGTCTGACCGAGCTCCTCGCCATATAGCTGAAATTCTTACGAAACGGTCGTCCTAATTGTTTAAAGAGTACACAGAATTGACAATAAAGTGATCAGGATGTCCTTCGAGGCCTTTTGGTCGCAATCGGATTCGACTAGCAAACAAGCTATAAGCAATACACGCCAGAACAAGAGCACTATCGCCGAGCAAGATGGCGATAATCCAGGCCCAACTGCTTCTAACGAAGCTGCGTTATCGGGAGATGCAGTTAACTGTATCGGCGAAAAGGTGTCGATTGTTCTTGAAAAGAAGTTACAGGGGATATACGATCCAATTTCCGAGATATCAGACAAGTTGGACAGTATGATCAAGAGAGTTACAGAGGCCGAGCAGAGAATATCCGACCTCGAAGATAATCGTTAACAGCTCAATGCACCTTGGATCTATCGAGTCATCCCTGCAAAAAGCACTCGAAAGTATAGAAGACCTTGAAAACAGAAGTCGACGTCAGAATCGTTGGTCTCAAAGAGGGCACTAAGGAGGGTGACCCGATAGCTTTTTTTTGAGACCTGGATCCTGACCACACTGAACGTGAACGCAAAGGACGGACGGATCAAATTGGATAGAGCGCACCGCACCGGACCACTGAGAAACGAAGGTGAACATCCGAGAGCAAGACACGTGATCGTTCGACCGCACAATTATAAAGACAAAAGACTGATCCTAGAAGCAGCGAGACGTTTGGGTGACCTCTGTATTGAGGGGAAAAAAGTGTCGTTTTTTCAAGATTTCTCGGCTGGCGTGCAGAAGAAGAGAGTGGAGACGGTGGACGCCCGACGAAGATTGCGGGAAGCAGGATTCAAATATGCCTTCATTTACCCTGCCGCTATAAGAGTGTTCAACGCAGCCGGTAAGGACACATACCTGTCTACGACCGCGGAGGTGAACGCCTTCTTCAAACATAACATCCCCCTGGCGGGTACTTATGATGTACGGAACATGCAAAGTACTATTACAGTATGCAGTTAATGGATAGGATGACTGTGACAACATTAGCCTGTTTGGCTTAGAGCACTGTTGACACAAATAACTTTAATTTATGACATGGAAAGGAAAGGAAAATATCATCGTGTCACAAAATTATGAGCATGAGACTCCCACGCTGTTACCTCTCTGTTTTCTGTGTCTCTCTCTATTCTGAGAAGATCAGTCGGCGAATGTGGGAGGTTGACAAATGCGGTATTTTTTGTGTTTCTATACTGTTGTATCCCCCGTTTGTGTTTGGGGTTGAGAGCTTATTCTTGGTTTTGTTAGTTTTTGTGTTTCAAGCGGTTGTGGTTTACCTTCTTATCTATTTACTGTTATGCTTTTTACTTTTTCTTTTCAGTGTGTACATTTTAAAACAATTAATACATACACATCTAATTGGTAATTTAATTATCAGTGAGTAGTACTTACAACTCCAATTTAAGGATGCGTACTTGGAATGTAAAGGGTGTCGACAATGTTGTTAAATGGAAGAAGATCTTAAATATTTTGAAAAGGGATAAAATTAATATTGCTTTATTACAAGAAACGCATTTGAATGACCTTGAACATCAAAAATTCGTCAGAGACTGGGTTGGCCAACTTCATTATTAATCTTTTTCATCCTAAAAGCGTGGTGTAATAATATTGATCCACAAAAATTTACCATTTCAATTACAACCGAGTAGTTCTGATAAAGAAGGTAGAACAGTCATAATAAAGGGCCTATTGTATGGAGAGGAGTTTGTGATAGCAAATATATATGCCTCAAATATATATGATGAAGATTACATTGCTCAGGTTTATAATAAAATAGCGTATCTAGACTGTAACAATGTAATTCTGGGGGGGTGATTTTAATTGTTACCTTAATCCAGATATGGACAAATCATCGGCAGTTGACATAGCTCCTAAAACTGCTAGTATTATTAAAACTTCACGTCAGGAGCTTGGTCTGATTTATATATGGAGATTTCTAAATCCCACTGTTAAGGCTTACACATTTTATTCCTACCCCCAACAAACCACCTCACGTACTGATTATATATTCTTCTCCAATCAGATGGTAAATTTGGCTGAGAAATCTATAGGCCTGATAACTTTATCAGATCATGCACCTGTAACTGTTACTATGTTGCCACCTCGACCTAATTATCAATCGTGGATATGGAAACATAATCCATCTCCTAGATGGGAAGTTTGTTGATCATTTAAAAGAGCAGACAAAGGCATATTTTCAGTGTAACGATACAAATGGAATGGACCCGAGAACAATATGGGAAGCTTACAAGGCTTTTCTGAGAGGAATGATAATTGCCTACACTAGTAAAAAGAAAAAGGAATGATTATTCAAGCAAATGAAACTAGAAAAGAGAATTATCACAATAGAAAAAGAGTTTCGTTCCTCAGAATCAGCCCAACTCCTTGCTGAACTTAAATCTCTGAGAGTCCAATTAAACCAATTGCTCACCAGGAAAGCAGATAAAAATATATTATTTGCAAAACAAAGATTTTTTGAAATGGGTAATAAACCCAACCGGTTTCTTGCTAGATTAGTTAAAAAGATGTCCATAAAAGGGTACATTTCAGCAATTAAAGATCCCTCGGGATGCAAAATAACAGAAAATAAGAAAATATGTGAGCCATTTAGACAATATTTTGAAAAATTATATAGCTCAGATAAAAATACACAAAGTAAATCAGAAAATACCTTTTTCAAAGATCTTTGCATTCCTAAAATAAATAATAAACAACAAGAACTCCTAGAAGCTCCCATCACCCTGTTGGAAATTAAAACTGCAATAAATTCCTTACAATCAGGAAAATCTCCAGGGCCTGATGGGTACCCAGTGGAAAGATTATGAATGATAAAATAAGTTCATACCTCTTGAAAGCTATCAACACCTCTTGTCATGCATCTAAACTTCCTAATTATATGATTGTAGCTAATATTACTGTAATACACAAAAAAGAAAAGGATCCAGAGGAATGCAGCTCTTAAAGACCGATCAGTTTGCTAAATGTAGACTTAAAGGTCCTTGCTAAAATTTTGGCTAAACGCCTTGAGCATATAATTCCGGACATCATAGACCCAGACCAGACAGGGTTTATAAAAGGCCACCATTCCTACTGCAATACCAGAAGATTATTTAATATAATATGCCACCTTGATCGTAATCTTATACCTGGAATCTTAGTAGCGATGGTTGCCGAAAAAGCATTCGATAGGGTGGAGTGGAGTTATATGTTTGATGTTATGTCTAGATTTGGTATTGGCGAAAACTTTATAAAATGGGTCAGCTCGCTCTATACGTCACCTAAAGCTGCTGTATTAACTAACGGCGTTCTCTCTGACTCGTTTGCACTTCATCCCCACTATTATTTGCCATAGCGAAAGAGCCCCTCGCAATTTACATTCGAAATAATCCAAAAATCTATGGTGTTAGTATTGGTAATAGACAACAAAAGATACTGCTTTATGCAGATGATATTTTGCTAACTATAACCAACCCACAAATATCATTACCTGAATTAATTGACTTGATTAATCAATTTGGAGATATTTCCAGATATAAAGTTAATTTTCACAAGTCAGAGATAAGGCCGTTAGGATCACTAGACGTGTCAGAGTCTAATTTTATTAAACCATTTAAATGGTCCCCTAGTGGTATCACATATTTAGGTATCCATATTACACCCAAACTTTCACATCTTTATGATGCCAATATTAAAACATCAATATCTTGTATTAAGGAAGACTTCACAAGATGGTCAAAACTTCCAGTCTCTTTCTTTTAAATCTTATAAAAATGATAATATTCCCCAACATTCTATACCCACTACCCATGACTTTTTCAAACCTGACAAATGCTGATATAAAAGATCTCAATAGTTCTATGTCTAAGTTTATTTGGGCCAGTAAGTGACCTAAAGTCAAACTCAAATTCCTGACAAGGTAAAAGAAAACCCACTCATTATCAGAGTTGTCAAAACCTGGTCACAGATCTCTCAAGTATAGTCAGAGCCTGCCTATTCTATCTACATTGACCAGTAAGACAAATTTTTATCGTATTTATATGGGCTCTCATATTATCTTGTATTATAGTATCTTGGTACATAACATATTAGAATGATTTTTAATGGATCATGTGACACTGAAGACTGTAGTAATGATGCTGAAATAAATTACATTTTAAAATATATTAAAATAGAAAGCAGTTATTTTAAATAGTACAAATATTTCACAATATTATGGATCAAATAAATGCAGGCTTGATGAGAAGAGACTTTAAAAAAATAAAATAAACATTAAAAATCTCCACACTGGTACTGTAGGTCTGTTAGCACTTCTCAACTTAGAAATATCATACCACGATGATAAAAGTTTAACTTTCGATGGAAAATCAACATATCATTAGCTAATATTACCTAAATAATTATTGCATATGAAACTAATGCAGTAAACTTTTATTGACTTAACTTTGTCAGCTTGCTCCATAATTTCCTTTTTTGATGACTCAATTTTATGCATGCAAAACAAAAGCATGCAAAATTAAACTATTATAATCATATTAAAATCAAGAGACGTTCATCTCATTTAATCTAGCTCAGAACTGTCATTAAAGTGTCCCATCATCAAACCTCAGACCCTTGACAATTGCACTGTATTCATTGAAAACCATCACTATTGTTCCCCTTTGGTTTAGATTATTTAACATAGTATGAGTTGTAATTAAAGTAGTCATGGACAGTCCTATTATGAAACTGAAGAATAAGGCTATCCCACCTGGACAAACACTCCAACGGAGAAACTTCAGCTGGTCACGTACAAGTTTAATTATGTGTTCTAGGAATAACATAAAAGTCATTATTTACATGCCACTTTAGTGAAGCGAAAGATAATTAATGTCAGTGATCTGTAGAAATACAGTGTAATCTGATAGCTGTCTGTCCTTATATGCAGCACAACCTGCATGACATGAAATGTACAGTAGAGTGAATTTGTCAGTGAGTCACTCTCACATATAACAGTGTATGACAATAACAGCGGCCTGTGGAAAGCGTGTGTAGAGTATCAGCTTACACGAGAGGTTCACAAATAAATACAAAAGAGCTTCCTATCTAGGGATGTATAAATACACTGCCATTCAAAGGATTGGGTCAGTAAGATTTTTTCTTTGTTTGTTTTAAAGGGATAGTGCACCCAAAAATGAATATTCTGTCGTTAATTACTCACCCTCATGTCATCTTCAGAACACAAATTAAGATATTAAGATGTTCAAGCCCAGAAAGATAGTAATAACATCGATAAAATAGTCCACGTGACATCAACTGTAATTTTATGAAGCTACACGAATACAAAAATGACGACTTTATTCAACAATTCCATCTCTTTCGTATCAGTTTTCGATGTGTATTCACATTAAACCATCAATTATTTCATTTCATTATAATTTTATGCTATTTAATTGATATATTAAGTGTCAGTGAACAAAAAACAAAACAGCATCCTAGCAAAATTATTGATGAACAGCAGAACTGACAAAGACAGAACTGGCAAAAAGAACATCAAATAAAACCGCTCAATGAGATTTTGAGTGTTAGGTGGTTCACAAATGTAGTTTTACTTTTGAAGTGAAAGTTTAAGAACCACTGAGGTACTTGCTCCCCTGATGGATTGGCAGCATGCGTTCATAGCGCTCTTGTACAATCAAATTTACGTGAAATTCAATAGCAAAGTGCTTGTTCAGGTCTCTCTTACAGCTTAAGGTGAGGAAGAGAGAGGTTTACTCTTGAGGGTGCAATTCCTGAACCACTGCATTAAGCCATAACATTGCAGAGAATAGACAATCAGCACTATAGTATTTTACTGCAGATACTCTCCACAGCACACCACAGACGGCCTGTAAACCCGACAGACCCAGACAAGTCAATCCACAGTAAATATTCATGTCAGCAGCCAATGAATGAGCTGGAGAGCTGATCAGATTTCTGCCCTTGGCATAAACTCTGTCATGTTGCCTCTATTTATTAGGGAGTTCTAATACCACCAATAACAGCCCTATTTTGTGAACACTTAGAAAGCCATTGCTGTCTTGAAAGGCTTAAGTAGGCTCTTCAAATGTCATCCTGGTTGGAGCTTTTATTGATGATTCAACCCAGTCAGGGTGAAAAATATGCTCTTAGTATTTAGTCTTGTTGTAATAATTGAAAGACTCTCTTATTTGCTTTTTGTTGTATATGCAGCACATTTTTTTCTTGTGCAAAAGTAAGGAATTTTATAGTTCAAAGTATTGCATTTCAGCTTTTATTGCATCACTTTTAAATATAAACATCCCAAATGCTCCTAATGGATTTTTGTGTTTCCATGCTGCCAAAACAGATTGCGAGGATGTGGACGGCACACCTGGAGTGAATGCAACCCCTTTCGTTGAAGGTTGGATTGAGTCTTCCACTTTCACCGCATCAATAGACACGTGACCAAGCGCTGGGAGCGGTATTCCCAACGAGAGGACCTCTGGGTAATGTTCAGACCAGACAGTGAACAGGATTAACTCCACACAATCAATGCAAAACAATGAATCTGCCAAAATCCAATCTGCTGACTTCTCAATTATTTAAGCAACCCTGCCTTCCCTATGGAGCTATGCTTAGCCTCCACCTCCTCGGCCCGGGCTATTAAATGCTTTTTTAACTGAGCTAACTAAATGACAACCGGGCTGGCTTGGGGACTAGTGTGGCAGGCTGACCTAGGGTGATTGACCTGATAATAACTTGTTTTCACAGGGTGAAAAACAGAGGGCCCTAACATGTCACCGCTTGACCCGGGATGACCTCCGGTGAGATATTATAGGGTCAGCGTCTGTGTCAGGTCATCAGTGCAATTATGTTGCTTTGATGTCGGTGTGACTGTGATACAAGGGAGTGAATGTACTAAGTAAAAGGGCTGTTTCCTTTTACGTGAAGTATTTTTTATTTGTTCAAAAGTTTGGGTTGGTACGATTCTTATAACGTTTTTGAAAGAAGTCTTTCGAATCTTGTTAATACACTACCAGTCAAAAGCTTTTGAACAGTAAGAATTTTTTATGTTTTTTAAAGAAATCTTTTCTGCTCACCAAACCTACATTTATTTGATCCCAAAGTACAGTAAAAAAAAAAACAGTAAAATTTTGAAATATTTTTACTATTTAAAATAACTGTTTTATATTTGAATATATTTGAAAATTTAATTTAATCCTGTGATTTCAAAGCTGAATTGTTAGCATCATTACTCCAGTCACATGATCCTTCAGAAATCATTCAGTTGTTCTGATTTGCTGCTCAAAAAACACGTATTATTATTATTATTTTTATTATTATTATTATGTTGAAAACAGCTGAGTAGAATTTTTTTCAGGTTTCTTTGCTGAATAGAAAGTTCAGAAGAACAGCATTTATCTGAAATAGAAATCTTTTGTAACATCATAAATGTCTTTATCATCATTTTTGATCAATTTAAAGCATCCTTGCTAAATAAAAGTATTAATTTTTATAATTTCTTTCCCCCCTCCAAAAATAAAATAAATGTACTGACTCCAAGCTTTTGAATGATAAAAGCTTTTATTTCAGATAAATATTGATCTTTGGATCTTTCTATTCATCAAAGAATCTAAAAAAAATAATAATAATAATATAAAATAATAATGATAATAAATGTTTCTTGAACAGCAAATCAGCATATTAGTATGATTTCTGAAGGATCGTGTGACACTGAAGACTGCAGTAATGATGCTGAAAATTTAGCTTTGATCACAGGAATAAATACATTTTAAAATATATTCAAATAGAAGCAGTTATTTTAAATGGTAAAAATATTTCACAATATTACTGCTTTTGTTTTATATCGAATCAAATATATGCAGGTTTGGTGAGCAGAAGAGACTTAAAAAAAAATAAACATTAAAAATCTTACCGTTCGAAAACGTTTGAATTATTCCTGTGATGGCAAAGCTGAATTTTAAGCATCATTACTCCAGTTTTCAGTGTCACACGATCCTTCAAAAATCATTCTAATATTTTTTTGTGGAAACTATGATGCATTTTTTCAGGCTTATTTGATGAATATACAGTTTAAAAGAACAGCATTTATTTGAAATATATTTTTGTACAGTATGCACAGTAAATGTCTTTACTGTCAGGTTTAATCAATTTAATGTAACTTTGCAGAAGGTCCCAGAAGGTTCCTTAAACTGCAATAATGCTAAACTTTAGTCTACAGATCTTTCTGTTGTCATACTGATACCAAAATGATTAGCTGAATTAGAGGTGCCTGACCCTTTCTGACCCTGCCATTTTATAATGAATGGATAAACATATCCACCTCCATGTTCTCTAGTTTTGTATTGGCAGATGTGCTATACATTTTACAGGCACAGTTTCCACTCTTTCTCCAAACCTTTGTGAATATAGATTTCCAGTCTGGGCTCTAAAATGCCACAGTTAATAATTAACCATCAGGACATTTGTAAATGAGGACCTTTTATACATTGGGTCAGACTGGTAAGGTTAATTGTGGGATTTGCCACAGCTGATTGTCCTTTCGTCTGTAGTAATAAAAATGGATTTTAAAATGAACTGCTCTGAGCTAATAAAAGAGCTTGAAATGTCCTTTCTGGCATATTGTTTGATCAAGCAATTATTTTTTTAAAACTGAGTGGAGTTTTTATACGATTTGAACATAATGTTTTCAGTTATGGATTTAAACAAATTTGCACTTGCATTTCAATGTATTCAACTCAGTCTATAACAGTTCAGATTCAGATTAATGTGTGTATATTTCAATTAAAATGTCCATGCTTATGAAGAAAATCTTTGCTTATGAAAAAAATCTTGCTCTGCAAATGTAAATTATACAATGCAGTATTTCAGGCTGATTAAAGTAGGTAATCAATCTTTTGAAAGAGTCACTTGTTTCTCAATCAGACTTTTGTCTGTTTTTGATTCATATGATTCAGTTGTTTGTGAATCAAGCTACAGTGGTTGTGCTGTATGTTTGTATGCAGTGACAAGTCAACAGAAACATGTTTCTTGCCATTATTTTGTGAATAATCAATAATACCATCCCTACTGTACTTGTAAACAAAATTCATCTGATTTTGCTAAAATGGTGCTGCTTAAAGGAGAAGTCCACTTCCACAACGAAATGTACAGATAATGTACTCACCCTCTTGTCAT
>JAHKKF010392005.1:0-10680 GCA_019740295.1 Labeo calbasu | reverse complement strand
AATATTGTAAATGACAATTCAGAAACAAAGATCTTCAATAAACATTTTTACTATTATTTTATTTAGATATTTTGACAAAAATAATATTCAGACAACCACTTCCATAATAAAATAATGCTCTTTAACTGAAAAAATATTAACAACTCTAAATTTGCAACAAACACATTCAAGGAGGAAAATAGCTTGTGAAAGTGTCATTTTACACATCAAAGACCCTATAAATCTCTAAAATTACAACAGACTCTTCCAAATCTATGGAAATATTATGATGCTGACAGAATTATTGACCAAACGCTGTCATTACCATATAAAGAGCCAAGCCCGAGAAGGAGAAAAAAACAACAAACAAAAAAAACAACTTTTTACAGAATTTTTATAATCTTTTTTGAAAGCTGAATCACTACTTTTTGCATTGTGAAGTGAGTGACCAAAGAATATACAATGTAAAACACTGTGATACACAAGTGACTGCAACTCAATACATTTGAAATTCAAAGGGCAGTTTCATCACTAAACGTTAAAATCAGTCTCCACTGTATGTTTTACAAAAAATACAATTATCTGCCAAAGTGGACAAAAGTCAGCTGTTTTTATACACACACACACGCACGCGCACACACTCAAAACCACACATATACATTTATATAAATAATATTTATAGAGCGAGGAAGCACAGTTTAAATCAAAAACCAATTGTATGTACATTTATTAATATAACAAAAGGTTTGTACCTGTACAAAAACATCTGTCACTTATCATGCTTAATAATAATTAGGCAGCTAGCAGCAAAAAATGAATCGCTGAACATGGGATTTATAGTGGCCCTAAAAGTATTTGCACACTTTGGCAACACTTCAAATGATTTCAGAAAAAAAAAGACAAAATATCAAGCCAACTGGTACTTGTCATTGCCATTTTTGCAATTACTTTTTAAATGACTTGACAACATTTTGCATTGCTTGAAAAATAAATACCACTTGAACTGATGTAATGTTTATTTTCTAAAGTAATTACATTTTCAAGTGTGGCTTTACTGTCTAACACTTTCCAGGGCCGCTGTATCAACACAGAATAAGGTAGTGTTAATATAGCAAAAGAAATCTGGAGAACTAAGCTCAGGTTCACAATGTTAAAGCAAGAAAAAAAAGTGTACATGATGCTAATGGACAAGCTAATTTCCTGAGCTCTGCAACAAACTGTATGATACACAGTTCTTCATAAAGCAAAAAGATACCTTCAGAAACGCCCTACTCTTTCCTTTCAGCTTCAAAAGAGTCTGAGCTACAATGGGAAGTCAAACGTGTAAACATTATAAATATAAAGAAGAGACTGCATAATGCAATTTCCTTTCAAATTTAGCAGTAAAATGTAAGGACGTTTAGTATATACAGTTGAAGTCAAAAGTTTACATACACCTTGCAGAATCTGCGAAATGTTGATTATTTTACCAAAATAAGAGGGATCATACAAAATACATGTTATTTTTTATTTAGTACTGACCTGGACAAGATGTTTCACATAAAAGATGTTTACATCCACAAGAGAAAATAAAAGTTGAATTTATAAAAATGACCCATACACTTGATTCTTAATACTGTGTTGTAACTTGAATGATCCACAGTTGTTTTGATTTTGTTTAGTGATAGTTGTTCATGAATCCCTTGTTTGTCCTGAAGTTAAACTGTCTGCTGTTCTTCAGAAAAGGTCCCACAAATTCTTTGTTTTTTTTTTTTAGCATTTTTGTGTATTTGAACTCTTTTCAACAATGACTGTATGATTTTGAGATCCATCGTTTCACACTAAGGACAACTGAAAGACTCATATGCAACTATTACAGAATGTTCAAATGCTCACTGATGCTTCAGAAGGAAAAACGATGCATTAAGGTGTAAATTTTTGAACAGAATGAAGACTTTACATTTTTCTTATTTTGGCTAAACATAATATTTTTTTCATTTAGTTCTGCCCTTCAGAAGCTACTTACATGTTTCCCAGAAGACAAAATAAGTTAAATTTACCCTGATCTTCAAATTCCAAAAGTTTTCACCCCCCAGATTTTCATGCACAATTCATCATATCAGTGAGCATTTGTACCTTCTGTAATAGTTGCATATGAGTCCCTCAGTTGTCCTCAGTGTAAAAATATTATTCTGGAAATCATATTGTCCTTGCTGGAAAGCATTCAAATACATAAAAGGCTGAAGAAATTTGTGGGACCCGAAGGATTTTTCTGAAAAACAGCAGGCAGTTTAACTGTTCAGGACAAACAAGGAACTCATAAACAATTAGAAATAATTCAAAAAACAGATAATTCAGGTAACAACACAGTATCAAGAAGTAAGTGTATGTAAACTTTCAAACAGGGTTATTTTTATAAATTCAACTATTATCTTATTGACTATATGTAAATGTCTTTTTTGTAACATTTCTCATTCAAATCAGTACTAAATAAAAAAACAATGCATTTCGTATGATCCCTCTTATTTTGGTAAATTAATTAACATTTTGCATATTCTGCAAGGTGTATGTAAACTTTTGACTTCAACCGTATCTATATCTTCCCGTAGTACCTTCATCGTCATATAAACTGGAGTTAAAGCAGTAACCGAAAAAAAAAAAAAATATGGGACAGAGAACCCAATACTGCAAGCTATTTTTCAGGACATGGGTCAATGTTATAAATTATAAAGATGGCTTTAAATAGGAGGTTTATATTAACTGTCCTGCGATGAAAAAGAAAGATTAGAGTGGCCTTTTGACTGGCTTTAGGCCTCAGAATCCAAAAAAGTACACAAGAGAGATGTAATTCAGATCAAACTGTTATTTGTACAATATGATTTAGCAGGATTAACCTCCTTTGTTGGTCCTGGAACAACATTTCTAGCAAGCAATCATAGTTTTAAGACTTGCAACCCTAAGCATAACCTACTTCCAAAATCTGAGAGAAATTATTGGCTGAAAAGAACATTATTCAATCTAACCCTAAAATCTGATTGGCCGTCAAGCTGGAATGTTGTTTAAGGACCAGCAAGGATGTTGATCCAGGAACACGTCCTACTCGGCTAAATCACATTAAGCTGACAGACAGGCCCACACACAATCCGCACCCACAGATCTTCGGAGAATTGAAACGGCTGTCGCTTGCATCCTTCGCCCTGTGCATTTTCATCACTAAAATATTTTGGCTAATCTGATAATGTTTCGAGCTACCAATGAGAATGTAGTGCTGTCATATCTGATTAACACATTTTACCATGTTCGAAACCATGTTCATTGCACAGATTTTCCCACCAAACTACCGCAGAAAATGTGAAAAAGGTCCGATTTTGATTATTCATGTTCTACTTCACTGGGTTTGTAGCTTAAATTGGTCTTCAACATCATATTACAAAGCTCTCAGTGACACTCCGTGAAGTACCGTGAGACTTCATTACACTCCCGGAACCGAAAGCGACAAGAAAACACAAAAGGGCAACCAAAATACATTCACTTTCCACAAGTTGAGCTTTTCTTGTGGTAAAAAAAAAAGAGGAGAAATGTTGTTGGAAGCTTTCAGTGCAACCCTTGCTTGAACCAAGGGGTCTTTTCCACGTCTCTGTGGGCTTCTAAAAAGAGGAAAAGGCCACGAGGGATGGTCTGAGGTCGGTCAGTGTGTGTTATCTGCGGCAGGCGTAAGCATTAATATTCTTGATGACGTAGAAGCCGATGGACACAGGTGGCATAGCTATCGTTCTTCCTGCCCTGAGAGTCCGTGGCTTCAGCTCAGGGAATGTCTCATTGTCCACCATACGCAAGGGCTCCCCGTTCAGCTGCACAGACCTGCAGAGCAAAGGGATGTGTGTTAGGGTGCAACCTGTTTTATATTAAAGGGCTGGTTCACCCAAAAATGAAAATTCTGTCTTTAACTACTCACCCTCATGCTGTTTTAAACCTGTCAGACCTTCTTCATCTTTAGAATGCAAATTAAGATATTTTTGATGACATTTGAAAGCTCTCTGACCCTCCATAGACGGCAAGGCTCCTTCCTCGTCGAAGGTCAAGAAAGGTACCAAGAACTTCAACAAAATAGTCCATGTGACATCAGTGGTTCAACTGTAATTTTATAAAGCTATGAGAATATAACAGCACAATGCACATGCACGGTGCTGCTGATGAACACCACGCGTGCGCCTTGTTTACGTTCACTCTCTAAAATAGCGCTAGGGTGACGTGGAGGGGAAGAAATGTATTCTCGTAGCTTCTTAAAAACATGGTTGAACCACTATGGATGATGTCACATGGACTATTTTGTCAGTGTTCTTGGTGCCTTTCTGGACCTTCAATGTCAAGGAGTCTTGCTGTCTATGGAGGGTCAGAGAGCTCTCGAATTTTATCAAAAATATCTTAATTTGTGTTCTGAAGACAAATGAAGGTCTTACGGGTTTGAAACAACATATATTTGAAACGACATTTAATATATCAATGTGAGAATTGCAGATGCTCAGTGAATAGCCCTATTCCTGTAACTGTAATGGGCCTTTAAATATATAAATAAGTTAATTTGTTAATCAAATATCAGTCCAAGTACAAAAATAGACAAAAATAGCTGGTTTTAGGACCCAGTTACCCCGAAGTGTAAAGGGAGTCTCCAATAATAGAAACTCTCGAATCGCGCACTAGAGGGCGCTACAGATGCATTATCAACCTTACAGAAAACACAAACATCCCGATATGAGAGTGTTTGGAACAGCTGGATGCCACACACTACTGTACAAAAGTTTGGGATTTGTATGATTTTTTTTTTAATCTTTTAAAAAATAAGTATTTAATGCTCACCAAAGTTGCATTTGCTTGATCAAAATATTGTAAAAATCGTAATATTGTGAAATATTAATCTTTTCTATTTTAATATATTTTAAAATATCATTTATTTCTGTAAAGTTTAATCTCTCAGCATCATTACTCCAGTCTTCAGTGTCACATGATCCTTCAGAAATCATTCTAGTATGCTGATTTGTTGCTCAAGAAATATTTATTATTATTATCAATGTTGAAAACACTTTTCAACTTTTCAGGATTCGTTAATTAATAGAACGTTCAAAAGCACATTTATTTGAAATGGTTTTTTTTTTTTTTTTTTGAATTTGTAACCATTTTTTATTAAAAAAAAATAAAATTATAAATGCCTGTACTGTAACTTTTTGATCAATTTAATGTAGTACTAACTTCTTTCCTAAAGAAAGAAAGAAAGAAAGAAAGAAAGAAAGAAAGAAAGAAAATAACCAGACTGTTAAAAGTTTTGTTTAGTTAAAACAAAATTCTGAATTTAATTTGAAAAATCTTTAATGCTTAATATAATACATAATAAAAACTACTTTACATATCATTTATTGATTCCAGCGCCTTCATTAGAGAAATGGAAGGTCATGTTGCATTGTGGCGTATAATAACCCTAGTAAAAAGTAATAGATGTAAAATGCGTTTATTTTATACTAAGTATAGTTCAAGTCCATTAACATATTTACTGACAAATCGCTTGAGACTTACTAACATAAAAATTATATATAAAAAAGTTGCAATTAAACTTTATTTGGAGTACTACTTGTGCACAATTCACATTTCCTATTATTAAGCCTAAAATATGTTTTAATGTCACTATTGATAAGGAATGTATGATTCTTAAATAATATCGGTCTTTAAATGCTTTAAAGTCTACTTGCAATAGTTCTAGCACAATCAAATATTCTTAAGTATATCTTTACATGGACTTCAGCACTACTTCAGGACAATTAAAGTGCATTAAGTACAAAATTAGTTGATCCAGTTTAGCAGACTTTAAATATACCAGTTAATACTAAAAGTGCAAATGCAGGGTATTTTTATCAAGTACATAATATGTAAATGTATTTGTAGTACTTAGCTTGAAATAAATGTTTTTTAAATACATTTTAGTATATTTATTTTTCACTAGGGAATCCACAGAATATGCAAATATAGTAGGTAATCTGGATATTTGAATGCTGTGCACAGCACTTCATACTACAAAAATAGTAAGAGTAATACGGCAGTGTGTTATTCTGAGCACAGCAAGTGATTCTGTCATACTCCTTGCCATCATGTTAAATAAATAAACTGAGGAAGAGGGGAAAAATACAATATTACTGTGTCAAAGTTGTCAGTGGTCCACGTATCAGTTGACGGTAGCCATTGACGTATTCTAAAAAAATACTATGGAAGTCACTGACTACCGTCAACTGTTCAGTTACAAACATTCTTCAAAATATAGAATAAGAAATAAGAAACAAGAAACTCATACACACTTTTAAAAATAAAGGCTCCAAAGGGGTGTTTTTGCAGTGATGCCATAGAAGAACCATTTTTGGTTCCCCAAAGAACCTTTCAGTGAATAGTTCTTAAAAGAACCAATTTAAAGAACATTTTTTCCACTATAAGATTCCATGGATGTTCAAGGTTCTTCATGGAACCATCGATGGCAAAAAAGAACCTTTATTTTTAAGAGTGCAGGTTTGGAACAAGTGGAGGGTGAGAAAATGATGACAGAATTAATTTTTTTGGGGGGTGAATTATCTCTTTAACACGAGTCTAATCACAGATGAAAGTTTAAATGTTTATTCTTATATGAAAAACTTCAAATGATTTTTTCTATATGCACTGTTGGATACACTTTTATAAAGAAAGGAGCCGTCTAACTCCTGACCATTTCCCATAGTTCTACTCTTCCAGCAGACGTCTGGACCATCCATCTCATCTTATGATACCACAGACTGAAATGATCAGGAAGCTGAATTTGCTTTGGGCCCGAAGCCCTTGTGAAGCGCAGTGTGACGGCACGCATCAGACGCAACGGTGAGGTGGGACTGTTGATCTTCCCAATCAACCTTCCCCCCGGGGAGGATTTATGCTCAGGAGTTCAAAGCGCACAGAAGTATGCAAGAACACAGTCAGCGGTGTTTCTCTCAGGGCTTCTGCAGAGGAAGATCAGCATTTCCTTTGGATAGAACGCAAACTGAATTAAAGTCTCCAGATAGTTCTGGAGCTCTAACAACCTCTGGCTACAGATGTAGGTATGTGTTTGAGAAATGAAAAGACCTGAAAAGACAAACCCTTCAAGGCACACAGAGATCACAAACATCAGGCGTGATCACACAGTAGCTCCAGGTCTGAAGTTCTCAACACTGCTGTGTCTACGATTTAAAAGATAATGTTCTTCTATATTAAACTGCTTTTAAAGCTTAGAAAAAGAACATCGGGTAACTTAGAGAGTGGTACACAGATTTTTTGGAAGAAAACATTTTTAAGCATTTAAAAACTTACTCTCCTTTTCTAAATATTACTATTCAGAATAGCAGACAAAGTACTGAAAATAATGACTTTTTCTGTGATAATGTAATAGGGAAAACCGTGTTTAAAATGTCTTCAAAAAGCAATAATAAAAATAATAGCTGTACATAAAATAAAAGTAGTGGATCATTTATTATATTAGCATTTCTACACAATTTATAACATTTATTTACACGTTATTACAGTAAAACAGTAATAATGTCATTTAAAATAACTATTTTTTAATTTTAATATATTTTTAAATTAAATTAATTTTAAAGCTAAACAACATAATTTCTTTGAAATAAATGAAATACTTTTTTCTGTAAAAGTAAGTCAAAGTAAAAGTCTTTTATCACTTTAGATTAATTTAATGCATCCTAGTATTAGTATAAATTTCTTTAAAATACATTTAATATTTTTTTTTAACACTGTAAAAGTCTTCTGTCACTTTTTTCAATTTAATGCATAGTATTAATTTCTTAAAAATAATTAAAACAACTCCATTAATATATTTTTTAATTAAATTAGTATACAATTTTTTATTTATTTATTTTTTTACAAATACAATTTTTAGTAGTAGTCTTCACTTTTGATCAATTTAATGCATCCTAGTATTAATTTTCCTTCATATATAAAATAATAATAAAATATATATGTGAATTTATTCCTGTGACAGCAGAATTTCTTTGAAATATGTTCAGTACATTTTTTGTAACACTGTGAAAGTTTTCACGCTCACTTTTATCAATTTAATGTATAGTATTAATTTCTTAAAAATAATTAAAAATATCTCTTTTTTATTTTAAAATATTTTAAATGAATTTAGTCTACAATTTTTAAATTTTTTTTCAAATACAATTTTGTTGTAAAAGTAATTTAATGTCAAAGTCTTCTCTTTTGATCGACTTAATGCATTCTAGTATTAATTTTCTTTAAAAAAAAAATAAATAAACACGTGTGTGTGTGTGCGCGCGAATTTATTCCTGTGACAGCAGAAATCTATTCAAAACATTTTCTGTAACACTGTAAAGGTCTTCACACTCACTTTTTCCAATTGTTTTATTTATTTATTACTATTTGATTTATATTTGAAATGAGTGCTGCAGTGTCTTGTATCGGAAAGACTGTAAATGTCAGGTAAATGTACCCAGCTCTCTGAATACCCCTTTCTCTCTTTGTTTCCATTTTGAATTACAGAAATATGATTCAAAACAGACAAAGACAGATCGGCCAAACACTGTAGGGGAAATTTATCCTTGAAAAGAGCAACTCTGTCTGAGAGTGTTTAAGTGTGACCCCACAAAATGAGCAGTTAATTTCCCTGCATATGCGTTACAGAGGAGTTAAGCATTGGAATGTGTCATGAGTAACTTTATAGTCTGCCTGTATACGTTACTCACTGAATTTGCTCTGGAACACACTGATTCAGCCCATATGGAGCTGTGGCCATTTCTGAAGACACAAACACGCCGCATGTTTCAGTATTTCGGACTGCATAGACGCAATACATAGCGGGAATACCAGACCAATTAACCTAATAACTGGACTTCATGAGAAGACCTAACAGAAAAAGAGCCGCAGATTTGCAAGCTTTCTAGTTTCTTTGGAATCAAAAAGAAGTCTTTTCATAATTCTATAAATATTATGGAGCAAGTGGATGGTTTATGATCATTAACCGTGGGAATGGGTCTATCAAAACACGCATGATTATGGGTTTGTTTTCATACTGGTCTATGATAGATTGCTCTCTGTGATATAACTGGTAATTACTTTCTGCTTCTTCCTTTCTATCCTCCATTCAGATTTTCCTCCTGTTGCGGGACGGAGGGATTTAAGCGCAGACTTATTCAAAGAGGTTCAGTTTCACTGATCGACACCACGATCGTGTTTTCAAAGCGTCGCGCTTAACTCCCAATAATAGACGTTAAGCTCAGACAGAGGTGGCCTTCTGGATCACAATTCCTCAAAAGAAAACAAGAAAAAAGCGAGAGGAGTGCAAAAACTGGTTGAAATTCAAGCTGAAAGCTGCTGACAAAACCATTGCCAACATCTGCCCCGAAGGAAGCTGCATTTCACTGTACACTCAGTTTGAATTGAGCTTCAATAAACCAAGACAATGTTATTACGCTAATTCAATTGGATCGTCCATGTTTAATGGACGTTTTGATGTTTTGTTCTTGGCTTCAAATTTTTTCTAGTGGAAAACTCAAAACAGAATACTCTCTGGTGTTTTTGTCGGCTCCGAGTGAAAAATATGACGTGTTTCTTAACAGCCGAGTGCAAATACAGACAATCTGTGAATCAGATCAAAATGAAACAGGGTGTTTGTGACCAGTGAGGATGTTTGTTAAGTGAAGTTTCTCATTCATGACTAATGTCTAATGTACTTGGCACCATATAAAGCATTTATGTAATAGAAAATGCTGAACGCATGAACTAAAAACACATTCAGAAGAGCTTCAAGCTGAAGACTTCGTCCAGAAGGGTCAAGCTAGACGCTGAGGATGCAGACGTGTTTGTTTCAGTAAGGATAATCCTCATATCCCATTTAAGAGTTTGAGGGGATGAACAGACCGTGTTTTTATGACCCAGGTCTCTCTTTTGGCCTTTCCATGATTAGGTTAGTGTTTGGCGAAACGGGATCCCCATTTGTGGAAGACTTGAATATTTAGTTAGAAAACAGTTAGCACAGCTGTGTGTGTGTAGACAGTTACAGAGCACCAGATTTATCTGTTCCGTCTGAGTTAATGTGTTTAGTAAGGCAACAACAGTCCACGCTGATTATTATAGTAAACCGAGAACAGAAGCATAAACCACATTCTTAAATAAGCTGAGGTCAGAGATCTGAGATAACTAATAATAAGTTGATATAATTTAATATAGTACTATATAATATAGTATAACACAATAATATAATTCTTAATGTATTATACTCGTCCACCAATGGAATCTTACAATGCTACATTTAATATAATTAATATAATAATACTATTGAGAACAGACGCATACATCACACTCTTAATTTCATTACTGTGACACCTAATAATAAAATTGTATTTCAAAAACATAATTATAAATATAACACAATTCTTAATGTATTATACTCTTCCACCAATATAATAATATTGATAGTATCTAACAATACTACATTTAATATAACTAATATAATAATATTATTGAGAACAGCAGCATAAATCACATTCTTAATTTTATTACTGCAACACCTAGTAATAAAATTCTATATAATAAACAAAATATAACATATAATATAATATAATATAATATAATATAATATAATATAACATAATATAATAAAATATAATTCTTAATATATTATACTCTTCCACCAATGAAATA
>JAHKKF010391988.1:0-13875 GCA_019740295.1 Labeo calbasu | reverse complement strand
GTATTAATGTGCATTTTGAATGTTTTCTTTCCACTAGTCTGAAAGAAAGACGTGTTATGGAAACCAAATACAAAGTCTCAAAATTGACCAGTGCATGAGAAACATTGGTTTTGCCTGTAGTGTCTTGCCTCGAAATGACTTCATTGTGAGTGTTGAGAGAAAAGCAAATAACATCACACAAGTGGATGTATTAAAAACATGTCTGGCAAGACTGCACTGCACTTTTGGGACTATATATATCAGCAGCGGGATCTTGCATCAAAACATTCGGTTTTACAACTAATTTTTAAATATAAATAAAAATAAAAACGGTAATGTCGTAAAAACACGTCGTACCATGGTGCATTTTGGTTTTGGTGAAATAAGAAGTTTAACACAAAATGTAAAGCCTATTTTTAGAAGCACTAGCTGCTGTGAGTAATAATATTTTACCACACACAAAATGTCTCTTGTACCTGACAGAAATCACTGCAATGGGTGGGCTGAGAAATCACACCCATCCCTGTGACAAACTAGACAAACAGTACAAGAGTCAGGCATGAGATTTAAGATGAAGCAAAGCGGTGTAAATTAGATGCAGCAAATGAGATTTGACAGTTTCAGCAGAGGGGGAGACTTTAAGTGAATGGCAAATTATTATTCCTCACACTTATTCCTCACAAATGGTTTATATCAGATGGAGACTGAATGTTAATATTTCTTGGTGAACTGTGCAACGTTTTGCATTGGGGAATTATTTTTGTCAGAGTACCTTCTACAGACATTGTTCAACCAATAAACTACACTGAGTTAGATTAACCTAACTTTAGATTAACAATATTTTATATATATGATGTCCTTACCACCTTTCTGGGCCTTGAACGTTTCAGTTGCGTTGCTGTCTATGCAGGCTTAGAAACCTCTCGGATTTCATTAAAATATCTTAATTTGTGTTTCGAAGATGAACGAAGGTCTTGCGTGTTTGGAACGACATGAGGGTGTGTAACTAATGACAGAATTTGTATTTTTTGGTATACTATCCCTTTAAAGTGTGGCAACTAATTGAATGCTGTTCCTTGAGCCAATGATCTTTTATTTATCTGATTTTAGTTTTAAATGTATTTATTTGTACTTATTTACCATGTAAATTCAGTGAACAAGTTAGATATTATGTGTTACTTGCATTAGACAGTCATTCTAATGCAAGTCAGTGAAATATGGTTTAGAAACATTTCATCAGAAAGTTCACAAATAACAAACATTAAATTAAATGTGAAATTTTGACAGACGCAAGCATTTTATTGTTAAAACTCAAATAGTCTTAAACATTTTTTACAGTGTTCATATAGTGGTTTTTTTTTAAGGAAAAAAAAATTCACAAATTCTTAAATATTAGTTATAACGGCTTTAAATGTTAACTAGTCTTTGCTAAAATTTAACTACATTTACTAAAAATGCATAAAATAACACTTATTTGTCAGCAATTAAAGCATGCTGGGAGCTAGACATCCACTACCCTATTTCCAAAGTTAACAAGATAATTTTATTAGGTTACCCCCAAAACCAGTCATAACGGTCAATTTGTTGAAATTGAGATTTATACGTCATCTGAAATTAGCTAAATTAGCTTTTCATTGATGTGTGGTTTGTTAGGAAAGTACAATATTTGGCCGAGATACAACTATTTGAACATTTGGAATCTGAACGTGCAAAAAAATCAAAATATTGAGAGAATCACCTTTAAAGTTGTCCAAATGAAGTACTTAGCAATGCATATAAAAATTTAAGTTTTTGATATTAACGGTAGGAAATTTACAAAATATCTTTATGGAACATGTTCTTCATATCCTAATGATCTGACCCATACATGTATTTTTGGCTATTGCTACAAATATACCCATGCTATATAGTTTTGTGGTCCACAGTCACATATAATAGCATATAGTTAATGTAACGATCAGCATTATGTCAACGGAACTCATCAAAATAATGTTGGCAAGAGTTAATTGATTAATAATTTTTAACTTTCAACTTTGCATGTATTTAAGTTGTTGTAACAAGTCCCCAGAATTATTTTAGATTGATCAGTCTGTAACCATGTATGCATGTTACACATTGCATTGTGTCGTGTTTTAAGGTTGAAGGAAATGCCTGTAAGCTTTATGGAAAATGTACTGGTAATTTTTGCCAGGATATTATCTATATTTTTTAATTAATTAATTAATTTTTTTGGTCTATCTTATTGTGTTGAACCAAATAAATGAATGTATTTTTATTTTATTTATTTTTTTATTTTATTTTTACCATTTTAACAAAATAGTATTTTTAGAGGTGAAACGTGACATGGACATGTTCTGGACAGGGCGCAGTGATTCGCATGAGGTCCAGCCGCGCACACACACACACACACACACACACACACACACGGGAGGAGAGAGAGAGAGAGAGAGAGAGAGAGAGAGAGAGAGGGAGAGGGAGAGCGCGATCTGGATTCGCTACTTTCATTCGGCTCACTGAGGTTTCAACTCGCGACACAAGCGGCTGTCCGTCACTCTCACCTGCTGAAAATGATCCTCAAATTCACCTGTCTGCTCGGATTGCTGCTCTGCGGCTGTCAAGGTAAACAGATCAACATTTAAACATTTTAAGTGGGCGGTCAAACAGCGGGAACAAGTTGGGCAGCTCCAGCTCTCTGTATGTCCTCAGTCGAGACTGAGGGGAAAATCGGGTGCTTTTGGCTCTTATATGGATGGACACTGGATCAAAGACAACAGTTGTGCTGCTATTTCAGCGGGAAAAGCCTGTGAGGAGGAGAATAAATGCCTGTCATGATGTTTACTGTTGATTCCTTCGCGGTAATTTATGATTGACACATGAGGTGTGTGACAAACCCGCGGTTTCTGCAGTTAAACGTTCATCTTCTGAGGAGAACATCAATGTTATCGATCAGATCAGATGTTATGAAATGATTTATTTCATTAACACAGCATTCACTGTACTGTAATAGAAAATAATTCATCCGTCATCTATAGTTTTGTGAGGTAATAATCAGCGCGTTGTGTTCCCTCATACTTTTCACATTCCCGCGTTAAATTATTTGTCGCGCAATTATCGTTTTCTTCCTAATCTGATTGATTTATATTTGTCCGTCCAGCTTGTTCTCAGTTTTTATCCGTCTCTTGTAACTTGATGGATTTATTCATAAGAATGTGTACTGCGATGTTTTATAACGGTCGTAAACTCTGAAGAACGCTTATTAAATCCTAGCACGCACGTTTGGAGGTGACACTTCATCGCGTTTATTTACAACGCGACTGATTTATTTCAAAAGCTGTTTGTTGGGTTCTGTGAACAGTGTGCATCTGTGCTTGAGAGTTTCAACGCTAGAAACTAGAACTCTCCTCTTATAGTGAACGAATGTGATCGGAACGCCCCCTCATTAAAATAATTCGTTTACTTCTAGACTTGGCGCGTTTGTACAACAGCTTCGTTTATTATAACGCTCGCGTTCTAGATTGGACGCGTCGCGTCAGATGAATCCAGTGTCTTTGGCAGAACGACAGGTGGAGGTAGAGCGCTGTTCACTGTCTTCAGTATAAGCATCTCTCTGTTCAACAACATCCAGATCTTGCTATGGGGAAATCTTTGCGAAAAGGCATTGGGATTTTCTTTAAATTAGTCTTGGGGTTTCTGCCTGTCTTAGTCTATTTAGTTCTAGTTAATAGGCAGGGTGAGAAATGATTCAGCTTTGCTGAATTAAGAGTTTTAACAGTCATTGTTCTTGTTTAAAGTGCATAACTTGCTATGTCTGTGAAATTAAACCACTGTTGTTTGGGCCCCTTAAGCCAGTTATATAATTGATTTTTTTCAAAGTTGGACATCTGTAGCTGCTGGATGTGTTCAGCTTACATGCAACAATTTAAGATGTGCACTTATGCATTTGAGTGCAGCATTTTTTGGTTGATTTTTGGAGAATGGTGCTGAAATGATAATCAATGCTACTTATGTGTCAGCAGCCATTCTGACATGATGTTGCCCGGATGGTAGGTATGACAAAATCTGTCCGCATTTGGCTGGTGGCGAGTGCTAATTTCCCACCCCGATTGTATTACCATGCCGTCAAAATCATACTGATCATTCAGAAATGCATTGTGCTGCAGTATGATTTGTTTGGATTGCTTTTATGGATTTTAATGGCTGACCAGCTGTTTTAGTGATCATATCCATGTTAAATACTAGGTTGATTTAAGTAGTCAATTAATTCCATTACACACATTGGCTGCGTCCAAAACAGATGCCAGCTGGCTAGATGGGCCAGTGGCTCAGTAGATGGCATTTCTGCATGATATGCACCTCTTGAAGTCTTAGATCAATGATTTTTCAACCTTCCTGAGATCTTTGATGCTCTCCATTGTTCAAGATGATACTTGAAGGCCTCAGGACTCATTTGGCACCACTGGGGCTGAGAATCACCAACGTTACAGGATATAATGCGAATTTAAATTATGTACATCTTGAGTTTAGCTTGGATTCTTTTAACAGTAACTTATTTGAGATGATTTTAAATCATTTTGTGATCTTTGTAAGGATGTTGAGGCTCCCTAGTGGTTGAGAATCACCATTTTAGATGGTGCCTGTGTCTTTCTGCATAGATAACTTTTAGCATTTTTAAGGATGCATACATGACTAGTAAAAACTGAAAGGAGGAAATTAGGTTAACAAGTAAGTATAAACATATTTTCCTGGTTTTTGTTACAGCCAACGGCTATAAAATGTTATGACCAAACAGAAAATGGCGGCACCCATGCTAACAAAAATATCTTCTAAGAACGTTGATCCTATTTAGTTATTTAAGTGTTATCTCTTAATTTTTTAAATTTGAGTTTTTAAACCGTTCTAATAAAAATGTTTTCTCTTGGTTATGCGAGCATTCCATGTTATAATTTTGCAAACATCATGGAAATGTTTTTGAATTATTTTTCTCTGATGTTCTGAAACAAGTAACATTTTTAAAACAAGTAGTAACAAAAAAAAAAACATTTAAAAAAGCTCAAACATCCAACTGCAATGTTTTGTGAACGATATACAGTATAAATGTCTATGCTAATGTTTTGAACATTTGAATGTTACTGGAACGTTTGTTTATAATGTCGAGAGGATGTTCAGTGTTAGGTGGGATGTGTATTATTATAGAAAGAAAGTGCAATGTTGTCACAATCCTGACATTTCAGTAGTGTGAATCTGCCAAAAATGCTTGCTTGCTTTCTTACAATTGTGCATGTGTGTATAAATAATTACTGAGTATTGAAGTTTGCAGTCGTCCAGTGAAGGATTGTGTCCTCAGGAAAGACTGAAAGAAAACAGGGCAGAATTTCATCCTTGTCTAAAAGTGAATTTAAGCTGCCTGAGCTGAGCTGCTTTGAATTTTGACTGAATTTTGCAATGATGTAACAACTCTTATTGATGTTCGAGTTCATTGTAAGATATTGAGCTTGATATTCTGTAACTGTTTAAAAATACCCATATTCATGCACTCCAGGTTGAATGTTAACGCTCAAGAAGCTCTTGAAATTGTCATTCATTTTATTTTGTCCTTTTGTGGTACAGAAGCTGTTTGCTTAAGGGCTTTTTCTCAAGAGCCCTGCTTTGTGATTCCTCACACAGCATCACGCATATAAAAACGTTCTGTCTTCATTCCGTCTTCACGCTCAGTGTTTTTGAGGTCTGGGCTCTCGGCGCAGTGAATTATGCGCTCTGCGGCGTGGCTGCAGCTATCGTGTGCTATGTTAAGTGCCATAATTAAGAGATTTCTCTGAGTTGTGGTGAGGAATCTCAGTGGTGGGAGTATTAAAAGATTTATGTGGCATGCCCATGTGGAGAGTGTACGTCTGAAGTGCATCTCCACTGAGATACGTGCACGCTGGGGACGGGGAAAAAAGACAGCTGGAGTAATGGTCATGCTTGTACAAACACGTACGCATGCAGATGCATGCTCTCAATATGTAAGGAGACCGGAGGAACCTTTATTTACCTCTGTGCCGGGGGAAATGGCCACAATGCAGCATCAAAACAGTTCAGAGGAATACGAAATTTACTGTAGAAATAGTATAAAGTGTACTTAAAAGATTGCATCTGCATAATAAAACAGATTTCTACATTTGCTTGCTTGCTTGTTGCCAGGGCGTTGCCATGCAAATAAATCATTAAAAAAAAAAAGTTTAAAGGAATAGTTCTCCCAAATTTGATGAAAATGTGCTCCTCATCAGGTCATCCAAAATGTAGATGAGTTTGTTTCTTGGAGAAATGTGTCTGTCCATCACTTGATCCTCTGCAGTGAATGGGTGCCGTCAGAATGAGAGTCTGAACAGCTAATAAAAACATCACAATAATCCACAAGTAATCCACACCACTCTAGTCCATCAATTAACATCTTGAGAAGACAAGAGAAACACATTTATAACATTTTAACTAAAGTACGAGTTTGTAATCCATAATAACGCTTCCTCCAGTGAAAAAGTGGTCTGGTCTGAATCACGAGAGAAATCTGCACAGAACAAGCACCGTTTACAAGCCCAAACAAAACGACTCTAAATAAATTTGTGGGTGGATTTTGATGTGACAGACAACAGGAGATGGACTTCTTCATTGGAGGGAAGCATTATTGTAGATTATGGACTCACATTTTAGTTAAAAGTGTCTTAATTGTGGATTTGTTTCTTACAAACACACAGTTTTTGTCTTTTTAAGATGTGAACTGATGGCCTGGAGTGGTGTGAATTACTGTGAAGTTTTTCTCAGCTGTTTGGACTCTCATTCTGACGGCACCCATTCACTGCAGAGGATCCATTCGTGAGCAAGTGATGGTATGAGACATTTTTCCAGATCTGATGAAGAAACTCATCTGCATCTTGAATGGCCTGAGAGTGAGGACAGTTTCAGCAAATTATTAGTTTTGGCTGAAAGTAGGTAGTAGAGTTTTAATCTTTGAGTGAGCAATAGCAATATAGTGAAAAATTTCAGCGTAGCATTTACTTTGAATGACTTTTCCACTCAGAAATTGCTAGTTAATTTCACAAATGATTACAGAGAAATGACAAGCATTATATTAAACTCAATTTTGAAGTAGAATAGTATGTTTTTGTAAAACACAATCTAATAATATGTTTTATTTGCAACTTCAATTGATGCTTGACTTCAAAAACAGCACTAATAAATAACTGGATAAACATGTCAAGTGCAAAAAGCCTGTGTGTAGTTTATGCAACAGCTAACATTTGGTACAAAATCCTGCATTTGGCTTGCATGCCATAAAAGTCAAAGCATTGTTTGATTAATGAGCGTAAGGAAGGACGTATGGATACAAACCCTTGAAAACAGAACTATATCAAGCCCCTCCCTCCCAGGGGAAATATACATGAGAAGAATCATTTTAAAGTGCGATAGCATTCAGCAGGCCTCAGAGCTGCATAAAGTGGTAATTTCAAAAATGTAGATGCTGCATTCACATAATAATATCCTTTGATTCCCGTGGGCCACAGAATCAGGGCAGATTTGCATAGATTCCGCTCATAAAATACAGGTAATCCTGAGAACAGTTCACATGTTAACGTAACCTACCCAGCTTTTTCTGTCTGGCAAACAGCATAGGGAGTTTTTTAACTGAGTTTGAGTAGAGCTTGAATTAAATGATGATGAGTCTTTTATCCAGAGCAACTTCTAGTACTTTCAGTTAAAGAGATTTTTTTTTACCAAAAAATGAAAGATGAAATCCTTTAAATGTAACGTTTGTGTATAAGTTGCATTTTATTATTACATGTGTGCATTTAACCGATGCCTTTACCCAAAGCAGCTTATATCAGAGGACCATAAACTATGTCACAGAGCCAACAATCAGAAAAAAGTTGGTCAATAAACTAAATGTTTACAGACATTATAAATGAGTACTTTACTTCCCCTTACTCCACAACAAATCATTAAAATTTAACGGTATACAGAACGAGAATAAAAAATGTAGGTATTAAATAAACATAAATTATAGGCAGCATTCATTATTAACAACATTTATTATAAACACCAAGCCTAAATGAATTTTAAGCTAAAAACATGAGGGAAATGCTCTGTATAGTGATAAACTATGTTCAGGTTGAATGTGAGGAGAGAGAAAACTCAAACTCAAAACTTTCTAATTTGCCAACAATTGATTTGTTGTCTAACAAAATGTGAAAAATATAAAAGAAGCGATGTTTTCTGTTACGACAGACATTTCAAATGAAGTCGTGTAGAGTCATTAGAGTCTTTCATAGTTTTAGTCGACAAAAAGTCATTGCATTTTTGTCAACTTTTAGTCATTACTTTTAGTCAAACTGCAGTTACCAACATTTATTTTGGTAGCTGCTTTAGTCTTCAAACAAAAATAATCATTAATTCTTCTCTTTTTAGACCAAATCAATTACGCTTATGATAAATTTGAATCAAGGATTGAATTGGGATAAACTTGAATAGTGACAATTTTCATTTTTGGGTGAATTTATAGCGAAAAAGAAGCAACTTATAAAATGATAGTTGTTCATTTATATATATGTCTATACATGTAATTTATAATTTTTGAAAAAGAAGCACAATAAGACAAATACAATACAAATTAAACTAATTTTTCAGATACAGGAGGTTTATTTAACATGTAGGCTATACATTTATTTGACATCTTTTGTTGGTTAACATTAATTACACAGGTTTTTAATTAGGAATGCTGTCCCTTTAAGACGGAAGGCGTGCATGTAATACTGACACATTCTCAGTTTTCACCCACCTGTTTACATTTACTTAAGCAGTAACTGACTGTATTTACGTGAGATACTCAACACGATAGACATTTGGACTACTGTGTGTGTATTTGAGCAGTGAGAAGTGATCGCGCGTTGTCTGAGAACTGAAGATGTGGAGCGTGCGCGAGAGAGAGTGCTTCTGCTGTGTGTCTATTAGCGCGATTCCGCCTATCCCGTCTTCACTAACTTTATCCCTAACTTACCCCTAACCCTTTAGGTTATGAGGCCATTTTTTCAGATCACAGGTTTTTGTTTTTTGGTAGTCTGTCTTTCCATTGCGGCTGCCATACTGCGGCTGCCTAACCCTTATCCGATTGCAATCTAATGACAGAGATGCACATTTTGAAAGAGGACACTTAGCCTATAGAATATTTTTTTGAATGTCCGGTAGTCCTCAAATAACATTCTCATCCCGTCTCGTTTTGTTAACGAAGACGCAGCATAAATTTTGTTGTACTTTTAGCATCGGATATTAGTTTTAGCTTGTCAACGTCTCATCTTCGTCACAGAAAAAATGTTTGTTGTTAAATATTTTTTGTCGTCGTCTTCGTTGACGAAATTAACACTGAGCTATTATATGTTTTAGTTCTCCCTAAAATGATAATTTGCTGAAAATGTGCTCACCCTTAGGTCATCCAAGATGTAGATGAGTTTGTTTGTTCATCATATTTGGAGAAAAAATTAGTCATTCCATCACTTGTTCACCAAGGGATCCTCTGCAGTGAATGGGTGGCGTCAGAATGAGAGTCCAAACAGTTGATAAAAACATCACAATAATCCACAAGTAATCTTCAGTCAATCAGTTAACATCTTGAAAGACAAAAGCTGAAACAAGTCAATCATTAAGCCGTTTTTAAATAAAATGTATAATCCATAATAACGCTTCCTCCAGTGAAAAAGTGGTCTGATCTGAATCAGGACAGAAATCTGCCCCGTTTACAAGCCAAAACAGCTTATTTTGATGTGGGAAACAACAGGTGATGGACTTTTATTATGGTTTATGGACTTTCTGGACTGGATATTTTAGTCCATTTTAGTCTGAAATGTCTTGATGGATTTGGAAAAGATGGATTTGTTTGAGCTTTTCTTCTCAAGATGTTAATTGATGCACTGGAGTGGTGTGGATTACTTGTGGATTATTGTGATGTTTTTATCAGCTGTTTGGACTCTCATTCTGACGGCACCCATTCACTGGAAAGTAGAGTTGTCAAATGGTACCGGGTTCCGTACTTTCGGTATTGAAATTTTAAAAACCATTTGAGCGCTGTTGAGAAGATTTTTAAACATCGAAAGTACTGAACCCTGTACCTTTTGACAACTCTAAAGGACCCATTTCTCCAAATCTGACGCATATGGTCATTTTTGTCATTTTGCAGACATTTTTATCCATTACATTGTGTTCATGTTCAACACCAGAACTAAGAATGAGTTTATGAAATCGGTGTGATTGTGAATAAAAGCAGATGTGACATTTTCTAAACGTAAAGGAGCGAACGTTTGGACTTAGAAATCAGAATCGCGTTTCATCTCAATGAACGTCTTTGCTGTGAATGGTTGCTGTCTATTCCTGCTCCTGCGTTTCATGTGCACCATCACGGTGACTCATCAAGGCTTCGGTTTCCACATCCTCCTCCTCTCGTGGCTTACGCCGCTACGGCGCGGAGAGCAGGAGGAAACACAATATCTGCAGCCGAGTATGAGCCGCTTCAGAGGCAGCTGTGAGTGGGCGTCCAGGCGAGCTTTCAGAGAGACACAGACTGTCAAGTCTCTGTGAAGACTTTCTCACATCCACACTCTGCGTGCTGCGTCTCGGTCACTCCCCGCAGGAAAGAACAATCGCTAATGAGATCTCTCTAAAATCTCGCTTGTTTCTCTTAGACAGCGCTCCGGTTATTTGGAAAGCATACGGAGAGCGATGCTTAAGTCCTCAGCTTTACTCTTGAGAAATAGACCTTGGTAATCTCATAGGTCTGAATAGATCTCAACAATGTCTCAAGATTTTCCAAGCTACCGTAGCCTGCAATCAAAAGTCAAAGTCATGAGATCAGTCCGAGTTTCAAGGCATGAATAAATTGTGCATTCAGGAACATGCTGTGACTCCAGTCAAGCTAAAAGTCTGCTCTCGATGACCCAGTTTGATTTTTCATGCAATAATAATGTATCTGAAGTAATATCTGACATAGCTGATATCTGAAATAATACCCAAATTTTTTTTACAATTAAGCTGTTGTAAAACACATATGTAGCCATTAGATGATCTCATGAAACCTGTTGACAACATCTTGGTCACGTTTTATCTCAAAATCAAAAGAAAACTGTAATAAAATCAATAATAATAATAATAATAATTATCATCATCAAAATATAAACAAGCAATAAATAAATAATGTTTACTGTAATGTAATAAGATAATTATGTATGTTTTAGAATTGCATTTAGATATTATCTTAGCATTTGTTGTACTTGTTTTGCTGTTTAAGTTGTTCTATAATATAGTTAAAAAAAAAAAAAAGACATGATAAACACCACTGAAAATTATAACGATAGCATTAAAAGTAAAATATATAGATGCATTACATCTAATGATAATGTAAGGAAGAAAGGTACTTACTGTTACAGGTACTCTTTAAACTGTAAAAGTTTGTTTTTGTTGTTTACCAGAAGTCCTTATCGTCCTACAAAGCTATTCGTTTCAAACAGCCCAGACCTTTTTTGTTCTTTTATCTGAAAGTGGCTATTTATCTGAAATGGCTGCAATTTGCATTTTTTCTTGCCTTGTTGACATATCTTACAAAATTTGCCAGAATATTAATTTATTTTATTTTATTTTATTTTATTTTTTTATTTTATTATTTTTTTTTTATTAAATATTTTTTAAATTTTTTTTGTAATTTAATGTAAAATTTAACAACAGTCTGTTAAAAAATACTAAAGACTAAATTTGGAGCCCTCAGTTGTTTTATTTTTGCCTTTTTTTCTTTTTTTTGTATGTGTTTATTTTATTTTATTTTATTTTATTTTATTTTAGCAATGTCAAAAGTAAAATATATAGATGCATTACACCCCTTATGATAATGTAGGGAAGAAAGGTGCTTACTTTTTACAGGCACTCTTTAAACTGTAAAAGTTTGTTTTTGTTGTTTACCAAAAGTCCTTATCGTCCTGCAAAGCTATTCGTTTCAAACGGTGCAGAGCTGTTTTTTTGTTCTTTTATCTGAAAGTGGCTATTTATCTGAAAGTGTTTCATTAGTCAAAAGAAGGATCTTCATTCTGTTTTATTGTGGAGATAAATAGTGTGACTCAATAATAACAACAATAACTGCAGTAGGTCGACAGTAATGAGGCCTTTGTAGAATAATCATTGATTACCGCTGAAATTAATCATGCTGCTAAAACTCCATAGGTGGCCAGGCGAGAATGGATTATATTAGAAACGCCAGATGAATGCCACACACAACATAAACTATCCCATTTGTTAGAAACAGCATTACAGACACACTTAAAATACACACTTTTTATCTGTACAGCTTCCTTTACTTTTGAGAAATTTTGTGCTTTTTTGGTGCAGAACTTTTTATTTTATTTTATTTGACCTTGTAATCTATGACCAGAATAATACTCACTTGACATCTATGACGTATGCATGGAATAAAAAAAAATGATATTATTTAAAAATCAATATATTATTATTGTTTTTTTTTCTTGTTCAAAAGCCATTTTATTAAGAAATACAACACAACTTTAATTTCATGTTGAATTATGGAAATTAGGTTGCATGTAAACATGCATGTTGCAAGTAGCCCCTTTTGTTCATTTTCGTTCTTTTAATTTTAACCATTTTAATTTCTTATTTTTTAACTTTATCACTTGCATCTAGTGAGAATCTCTGAGAAGCAGGTCCAGTTGTAAAATCAGATTTTAGTAGTTGTACTCCTGTTTGATTTCAAGCCAAACAACAAAATTCTGTGGAAAACATTGGGAAATGTGATTTGATGATGGTGAAGGTTTGTGTATGTTTGTCTTTTTACTCTGAAATGAACAAAAATGTGTCTCTAGGAGTTTGAGCTTGACTTGATTGCCAGTGTTAAGCTGCGGTAAAAAGCGTTGATATGTTGTTGTTCAGTGTAGAGTGGCCTTTCATGAGGATGAAGGGACACATAAGACAGAGACGTCGCGTCAAGACCATCTCACGAGACGCTCGACTGAGACTGAGCTTCAAACGCGAACTCTGGTTGCTCGTGGACTAACTAATGCCGTCCAATATGTTCACGCTCATTCCTTATGAATGTGGATCTCTCTCCATCTGTCTTTCTCTCTGTCTGTCTCTCTTCACAAAAGCAAGTTTTATTGCTCAGAAGGTGCTCTTTCATAGCTCGAAAGATTTCCCTGCTGAAAAGACCAGCATATGTTGTGTTTTGGATGCTGGTGCTGCCATAAAGCTTTTTAACCAGCAAATCATTTTTGCGCAAGTAAAGCCAACCTTTACAGTTAAACTGGTGAAAAGCACGACTGTGCTGGTCTTAGAAGGTTATTGGAGATCTAAGCTCTGTTTCTTTCAGGTATCGCTATCAACTTTGAAGTAATGTTCGCAAAATTGCACATGAGAAATAAAAGTAGAAATGGACTGAATATGTGGTTCTTAGTGATTTATAAAATGCAAGTTGAAGGCACCTTCGAGAGTCAAAAAAGACTAAATTAATACGCAGGGCTCCTGACAACATATTGAGGTCTTATGAAGTGAAACAATCCGTCTGTGCAAGAAACCAAACTTTATTTACAACATTTTTACCTGTATTCCAGAGCATCAGACAAACGGTTCAGTTCATGAATGAATCATTCTTTTGAACCGATTCTTTTCAGTGAAGTGATTGAACCAGTTCACCAAATCGGACTGAATCGTCTGAAACAATTTGTCTTGAACAGCACAGAAACGCCACGTTTCACATCATTTTTGGGTGTTTCAATAATGTAATTGCAAATATGTTACATCATTGCGTGATTATGTAAACAAACTAGTAAATTAAACCAGTTCATTGAAACGAACTGCTAGAAAGAATCAGTTCACAGAAAA
>JAHKKF010391968.1:0-12433 GCA_019740295.1 Labeo calbasu | reverse complement strand
CTTCACTTTGAGAAATTGCATCAAAGACCAAACTCAAAGTTGGGAAGACATGTAATATAAGTGAGATTTCTAACTTGGCAGATCTGTGTTTGATTGCACTCTTGTCAAAAATCCACTGTCTGAAAGTAAATTCTGAAGTATTAAAAATCCTCAGCTGGTGAACAGTGAGTCACCGTCACTTTCCCAATATCTCTCTGTCTGTCAGTGAATTGGGGACTTTTCATTGACTTGGTGAGTCTTTTCTTTTATTAACTTGGGAATGATGCTGCCAAATTTAGTTTTGTGGCCCATACAAAGTAAAAGGCTTTGATTTCATACTTTGCCACCATATGAGGCTCCCGAGCAAGGACGCATAGTGTCTTACAATCTTGCATTTAAGCTGACTGAGCAAAGGTTGAAGCTATTACCACCTTAAAACTTTACGTGTTTCTCAATAATTTGATTTTACTCCTGTTGATGTGGACCGTGGCGTCTGCTAAGCCATAATGATCTAACAAAGGATAAGTGGAAGCATGTGCATTGGAAGATAATTTCTTTGTATATGTATAATGAGGTTTTCTGAAAGGCTATGACCTTATTGTATAATAATACTATGATAAAACGTTTTAATAAAACACACCCAAATATGTGGGTGTCTCTCTTAAGTATGTGCTGGTAATGGTGGGCTGTCAGCCCTGGAGCCAGTGTTTGCTTTCCAAGGTTGGCTGTGCCCCATGCGATAAATCCAAATCTTCTATGTAATGTGTGTTTGGTTGTGTTTAAGTCCATATGTGTTAGCACAGATTCACAGTCACATTGGACCTCAGTAATGAGAAACCAATTGCCTTACCGCTATTTAGAGGGAATCACAGTGCCTTTATACCACATTTTATGCCGCGGTGGAGCCGGCAAAGCTGATGATTGTGCATCTTTGTGACAGGGCTTTTGGGGAATTGCTCCATCTGTTTGCCCTTATCAATTTCCTCACTCATCTAATTATCCCTGTGCATTACATCAGCACTAGGTCACTTTAGAAGTGCTGATCTATTATGTTGTCCCATTTGGTCAGTGCATTTTGATTTGCTTGGATGCTATTTTTGCTTTCAGTAGATGGGGTCTGTGATTAACTTGTTTATTAGTTATTGCTGAGAAGCAGGGCTGTGGTAACTACACACTGCATCGTTGTTTTTGTTTGGTTTAAAATGTGTGCCAACCAGCATTAAGGTGCAGTGCCACTACCTACTGTGTTGGAGTGTCAACCAGATGGCTAATGGTGCTTATTTACAACAAAGGTCTTCAACCTTTGGTCTTTCAATCAGTTTTCAATGCAAACTTTCGAGACCCATTTCTCAAGTTTGACCTAATTATTAATGTACAATAGCTGTAATTTTTAATATGTTATCAGTAATCAGCGTGTATTATGTGAAGTATAAGTAAACGGTGGAATAATGCTGCTCTTGACCTTTCGTCTGATGGTAAAGGCGGAGTTAATGACTCCTTCAGCGCTAGAACTTGCCTTAAAGCATGGCTTTAATTCACTTCTTAGATTTGGTATGGTGCCGTTCATAATTGCTTCCCATGGGTGCCTGGGGATTGTTCCATCTACCGAGATGCTTCTAGATAACACTCCTCACAAACAGACTACTTTTAATTAAATGTTTCCCCCTCATTACGCTTATCTGTCAGATTAAACTGGAAAACGTTCTGTGGGGCTATTTTTTAAGCACCCCTCCTTGAGCTCATTTATAACCTGTGTACATGGCTCGGGCATATTTCTGCAGGCTCCATTCACTGTAATAATAAGCGGAAGAGGAAAAATGGTGTGTGTGATTGCTATTCCCAAGAGGAGGAGAGAGCAATTACACTTGGCTAGTACAGAGATCAGTCGTATGTGAAGTTGCTGATCATTTTTACCAGTGCCTGTCTAACGGCTCTTGCTAAGAATAATTGGGGTGATCTGAGCCCCCGGTCTGCCTTTATGAAAGCACTAGCATGTATCAGTGAAAGCCCAGACCGAGGCTAAACACTTGAGTGCTAACATTCATACACGTTAAAGGGGTCGTATCATGACAAATTGAAATTTTTGGAAGAGTTCAATGTACTATGAACACATATCATAACTCACAGCTGAAAACCCCAGTTTGAAAAGAAAAAATAAAATAACTTTCAGGTTTGGGGTGTTCAGAAAACAAGGGTAAAAGTTTGAGCTGTTTAGAAATGGTTACACCTTTTGACCCAGAACAGTCAAAGTGTAACTTTGTTGTTTGATGAAATGATATAAAACTAATTTCCCCTATAGTAACAATAAAAATATGCATTTAGATCTTATTTAGGTCTTGTATATAAATTTCTCAATTTCACCTTCATCTGTATAGGCAAATAAGTTGAAACAAAAAATTATGAGAATCTATCTTGTATTTGGGCCATATTTCTGCAATCTGGTTTAAAAACAAAAAAAATTCTTGATTTTATGCATATCAAATTTGAATATTTATTCACACACATCTGTCAAAGCTTGGCATTCTCACAACCATAGACTCCTGTTATTTCATTGGTGATTTTGCGCGACTCTTTAGTACTCTTCAGTGTTTTGTAGTCTCAGTCCTTCATTATTCATGAGTGTTTGTTCAGCATTTTGGTTCATATATAGATTTTATTAAACACATCTTCAAAAAAAACCTATGGTTGGTCAAATTTGACCACCAACAGCAAGCTTTTTTATGACCATTTCGGCTCATTGAATGATGAAAAAAGTCACCAAGTTTTGAACCACTTGAAACTGTTTTTATTAAATAAACAAATAACACTGGTCAAAAATGACCAACAGCTTAGGAGGGTGAATATGGGATAACTTTATGCAGCTCCTTCCAAATTGTACCAAATATAAAAGAGTGTCTTGTCTGTATTTCAGATTTCAGTATGGTTTGTTCCTCTCAAAATGTAATAAGGCTTTGCAAAGAGGCTTTTATTAAAGTATGGACCCCGAACAAAACCATCACCTGTGTGTGTTGGAGGGAAAAAGTGTTGCATTTTACATGCAAAGAGGCTTTTTGACATAAAAATCTTAAAGGCTTGGCAGCAATAAAAACACCATGTTTATTTTAGAGTTGAAGTGAGCGTGGAAATTATTATTTGAACAAAATTCAAACTTTTTGGCAGTCAATTTGACTTGTATAAACAAACCTTGACAGATCATTTAATTGTTTGTTAAACTCTTTTGGGCAGGTGGATGACATCCTTGGGGAAGAGAGTGACAATGAGAGTGAGGGAAAAGGGAAAGAGGAGAGGATGGAGGTAGAGGAGGAAGAAGAGGAAGAACAGCCCCACACGAGCAAGCAGAAGGCCCCAGCATCCGATCACGTCCCGCCACTGGCTGCTGTTGTTGAGGAAGCACCCCAAACATCAACCAGAGAAGAAGTCTGTGTAGCGGAGAATGTGCCAAGGTATTAAACCCCCAGTGCAGTAAAGCAAAATTACATTTTTTTTTTTTTTTTTTTTTTTTCTTGAGTTGTCGAAATTTGAATGTTGAAAGTGCTTTATCGACAAAATAAGGCTCGGGGATTGAGCTTTAAACCTCTTGCTTCAGTGGCGTAAGTGTTGATTAGCGTCACTCTGCTGTGCCCGATTTCCAGCAGGCCCTTGTACTCCAGAATCTGCCACTGTCTTCGGCAAATAACATTACCAGTTGCCATGGCAATGTCTGGAATTAGAGATCTAGCAGAAGGTGGGGTCACGTCCTCTTACATCTTCCTGTCCAAGCACAAATGCCCCACCCGCTGCCCAGACTTCTGTCCGACATTGGTGTAGTCGGCAGGATGTTGCTAGATCAGTGTGTGTGAGGAGCTGCTTTCTGGAATGGCCTGCTCTTGTCTGAAGCAGCTGAACAGACAGGAAAGCATGCTAGTCTTTTATCATATGGCTCATACTGCGCCCATTTTCCACCAGAAAATTAGACCCGTCCCACTTTATCTAGTTTCTCTGCTTCCCAGCAGTCATTAGCAGTGACTCAGAGCCGACAGCGTTGTATCCGCTGCCTGTGCCAACTGAATGAATGCAGTAGCATAATCGTTAGGAGTTCAGAGTGCTGAACAATGAGATGAGTGGAAGAGAAAAAGAAGTTATTTGAGTGTCTCAAATTGTCTATTTGGCTCCAGAAGGACCTGCATCCAGTCATTACAGCTTCTCAGAACAACCTGGCTTTCTCAACTGTTCTTCTCATCTTCTTCCTTTTTATCATTTCCACACTTTTTTGTCATTTTCTCAAGTCAGAGGATGGTGAAGGTTTTCGTCCTTATTGCGTTCTTGACGACAAACCCATGCTTTACTTTGAAGCTGTAATTTTCGCTACATCTGAAGTCAGATTGTACAGGTTAAAATAACCTCTTTTGAGTTTGCCAGGTTTGTGGCATCATTTTTGCAACATAGCTAACTTTGTGGTGCATTTTTGTTAAAGTTTGAAGACAGATAGAGTTGGGTGTCATCTGCATAATAAGGGAAGCTTATAACAAATTTATGGAAAATGTGACCTAAAGGCAAAGGATAAATAATAAACAGAGAGAGAAAAATTGCATGTTTGAACAGAGTTCATTCATAAATAATAAACAGAAGAGGGCCCAAAACTGAGCCTTGAGGCATGCCAGTATTAATCGGACAGGTGATCCAGAATTTTATGTTTAAACAAACAGAATTCATTCATAAATAATAAGCAGAAGAGGGCCCAAAACTGAGCATTGAGGCTTACCAGTATCAATTGGACAGGTGAGCTAAAGCTTTGTATTTGAACAGAGTTTATTCATAATAATAAACAGAAGAGGGTCCAAAACTGAGCCTTGAGGCGTACCAGTATCAATTAGACAGGTGAGCTAAAGCTTTATGTTTGAGAAGAGTTCATTCATAAATAATAAACAGAAGAGGGCCCAAAACTGAGCCTTGAGGCACACCAGTATTAATCAGACAGGTGATCTAAAATTTTATGTTTGAACAAACAGAATTCATTCATAAATAAAAACAGAAGAGGGCCCAAAACTGAGCCTTGAGGCACACCAGTATTATTCAGACAGGCGATCTAAAACCTTGTTTGAACAAACAGAGTTTATTCATAAGTAATAAACAGAAGAGGGGCCAATACTGATCCTTGAGGTATGCCAGTATTAATCAGACAGGTGATCTAAAACTTTATTTGAACAATTTATATTCTTATTATTGTATATGTAGTTTGAACACCACTAAAAAAACAAAACAAACAAATAAAAAACCTTTTTTTTTTTTTAAATTGCTGTTATTATTAATACCGGTGACACCCCTCATTGCATTGTTGTTTTTAATTAATCATATTGAAGGAATGCGTTAAACGAACAGCCCTACAGTTGCCATTATAGACCTTTCACCCTTCCATCCTTTATCTCTAGCTGTCTTTTGCATCTTGTCACTGGCCTTGATTTAAAGTAATAACTGATGTGCATAAACATGAAATGCAAATCATTTAAATCTGCTTGTCAGCACATCCTGATGTGCAAATATGTAATATGTATGTTCATTTGGATGGAAATGAAACTCTTGAATGACAGCAACTCTTTTCACCATTAGCAAAGCTCTTTTCTCTGTTATGCATATATTGTGGAACAGGGGTGACAGCATTTCTGTGTAACATCCTCCCACTCAATACAATTTAGTCCTGTCCTTGCCATAATTACATCAGCTCTTCAGCAGCACCTCATAAAAATAATTCCCTCTTCTTTAACCGCTTTAAGCAAAGAGTTTCATCTCAGAGAGAGAGCACTTACATTTGCCTTACTGGCCATTAGTTTCACTTGGGAGCGTAAAAAGTTTGTCAGACCACAGTGTACCAAGTTCACATTGTCCACTGTTGAGTGTACCTTGAGTCTAAATACCTTATCTAAATGCTGTGCAGGAGTTGCTTTATGATGTGGAAAAGTTATTTTCATTAGATTTTACATTTTTCACATTCAGTGGATGGAGTGAATAGCACATTTTCTATATGAATGAAAATGTGTATAGAGATACTGGAGAGCTGGTGAGAAGACAAGCTTTTCAGAAAATGACAATATGAATTTGGTTGCAGTCAACTTCCCACTATTTTTAGTACACAGAACATAGATTGAAAGCGAAAGTTCACCAAAGAAAAAGGAGAATTCTGTCATCATTTACTCACCTTCAGGTTGTTTCAAAATTGTATGAGATTCTTTCTTCTGTAAGAAAATATATGATGGAAGTCAGTGGCTACCAGAAGTATCTTCTTTTATGTTCAGTAGAAGAAAGAAATGTATACAGGTTTGTAACAGCTTGAGGGTGAGCTTCACATTTCAGTCATGCTTGTTTATGTTTTTGGTTCTTGTTTGTCTCTTTTGTGCGTTGTTCATCTTCACACAGTTTTGCCGCACCATCATGAATAATCATGTTTTTCTGTGGCAGAATTCCAGCCTGTCTTCGTCTCTGTGATAGTTACAGTGGTAATCGCCTAGCGTCATAGTGATGAAGCGATAACATCTGTCCGTCTGGTGGACCACAGTAATGAACTGGCCTTTGCCATGTTCAGCAAATACTGAAGTTACTGCCAAATGAAGATAAGGTCATCCGATGGTCACAATCACGCCTCCTGTTGTCTCTCTGAATGGCCCAGCAGTCTCAACTCAAGCAACTGTGTTGCTGGCAGAGAAAATGCTCTGTGATTATGGAAGAAGAGCCACCGGCAGCGGCGGGCTTTGAATAATAGAGATGGGCAAAATCGCTTATCTCAAACACAGAGCCCACCTGAGACAGATTCCTCTGCCCGCCGGCCAAAGGTTAGCTTCTGTAAATAGCGCCTTTTCCCGTCAAGACGAACAGCACTTTTGAAGATAATCAAATCCTGTTTATGAATTATTTATTCTCAGAAAATGCAAATCATTTGTGTTTATGAGATGTGAGGATTTTTGCTTTCTGTTTTTCAGTTGTTCGGATGAAAATCTGAATATTTGTTTTTTCCTCTATCAGTGGGCACGTTAGATGTATCTAATAAGAAGTGAGTTTCGTTTCCTATATTTTTTGCAAAATGCAAGTCTAAATCAGATTATTGATTATGTGATATTAGTATTATGATTGAGTATGTTTATAAGAAAATTCTATTTTAGTCTTTCTGTTTTAAAATTAAATTAATTAAATTAAATAATAAGTAAATCCAACACTAAATGTTTTATATGTCAATGCATGAAAAGTTTAGTTTTCTTTCCTGGCATAATTTTTGCATTGGTGCATTTGTTAGAGCTTGGTGTTGTCAGCATAACAATGGAAATTCATACCAAATTTATGAAAAATGTGACCTATAGGCAATAGATTCAAAAAATAAACAGACGGGGACCCAAAACTGAGCCTTGAGGCACACCAGTATTAATCAGACAGGTGATCTAAAACTTTGTTTGAACAAACAGAGTTTATTCATATTAGCGTATACGTGGTACAAAAAAACAGTACAATATAACTCCTGTAATTGCATTGTTATTTTTCTTAATTAATCACACTGAATGAACACATTAAACAAACCTTCCCCCCTTCCATCCTGCATGGTTGAAACACTGACAAAACTAGGAAAGCATAATTTTAATATTTTTATGCAATAGAAGTTATAATGTATTTGGTGACAATTGCATATCAATTTTGAGATTTGCTGAAGATTACATGTAACTATGTTATAAAATGATTAGTATTTTAATGCAATTGTAAATCTGTCCAGTATTAGCCTATTGATTTCTATTATCGCCTGATAACTGATATGGTACAAATGCAGTATAGCTTGTATTCTTCTAACTGATAACTGGAAAAGGAAATTGTCATGAATGTTAGGACAGCTGAACACACCTACAAATAATGATTTTCTATAAAATTTTCATTCTAGATGGCATTTTATTGAACAACAATTTGTGTGCAAAAAAGATGAGTCATTGATATTTGTTATTGAAGAGTTCCCAGAAAACAAAAACAGTAAATTACAAAAAATTGCTCAGATTCTTATTTATGCAGCCTCATGTTTTTTCTGACATGTTGTTAGTCATCATCCTTTAGTTCAAATATTCTCAACTCTGTTAAAGAAACGCTGCACAGATAAATGGATAGAGAGATGGAGAAGGTCCATTGGTTGAGGACAGGATGAACGGATAGGACAAGATAATTTAACTTGAAGCATGTAACTCACTGCATCAAACTCACCGCTTTCCTCCACATTCGTCGTCCTCCTCTGCATCTCCAGAGCTCCAGTAATTGCAATCAGTCTCCACTCAATGTCCTGTGCGGTTGAGATGATTTGATTTACGTCATTGGCGGCTGTAGAGAGTCAGGAAGGTTTGGCCGTTGATTTGGAGGGCTCTCTGCTGAGCAGTGTGTGGGCACTAAAGCCATTGCTTATATGATTGTCGCTATAATATTGCCAGACGAAAACATGAATGGCCTAATTGAACTATAAACAGTACACAGCAGCTGCTGTTACGCAGGCTGACCGTTCACTCATGTCAGATTTGAGCTCAAGTACTATAAACTGCAAAAGTCAGTAATAACACTGCATGTGGTCTTGTTTTCCGGTAGCCTTCATTTCCTTTTTCATTTATTGCAGTCTCTACCAATTTAGATTTTTTTTTTTCTGATGACCCATTGTTTTGCATACATGCAGTGAAAACAGGTGAACTGGTAGAAGAAATTTAGCTTGCCTTTATTTATATGTGAGAAATATGTACAGCTATATGTACTGTAATCATGTTTCTTGAGCAGCAAATGACATTAAAATCATTTCTGAAGGATCATGTGACACTGAAGACTAGAGTAATGATGCTGAAAATTGAAAAAATAAATTGCTTTTTAAAATGTATTACAGAAGAAAACACTATAGAAAGTAGAAATATAAAAAAGTTTCACAGTATTTCACAATATTACCGATTTACTGTGTAAACTTGTATGATGAGTGTTTTATTTAGTTCTGAAGCATTGGACTGTTTGCCCAGTTTCGTGTTTTGATATCTGTTCTTTGTACACCGAAAACCTTCATTCATCGCTTCATTTCAAAACAGACATTACTAAAATGGACAATAACTTGCAGTTCAGTAGGTGAGTCAGATGTTGCACATTGAGTTCAGTCAGTTAAGAATTCATCAAACCAGTATTCAGAGTGAAAATTATTTTTTTTAAACTGAATTTATAACTAATATAGTCTAACAGACCAAATAAAATGTCTGTTGAGTGATATTACATACAGCTCACCAGCCTATCAGTATTTACAATTAAATAAAGTGTTTGTTTGTTTTTTATTGGTTGATTGTTCAGATAAGTTGATAATTAAACGGACAGTTCACCCAAAAATGAAAATTTTTGATTTACTCACCCTCAAGCCATTCTAGGTGTATATGACTTTATTGTTTCAGATGAGTAAAATTAGAGTTATATTAAAGGAGAAGTCCACTTCCAGAACAACAGTTTACATCCAAGATGTTTGTCTTTCTGTCTTCAATCATAAAGAAATGATGGTTTTAGAGGAAAACATTTCAGGATTTCTCTCCGTATAATGGACTTCAATTGTGCCCCCGATTTTGAACTTCCAAAATGATCCCAGCCGAGGAAGATGGGTCTTATGTAGCGAAACGATTAACGGTCATTTTTTTTTTTTTTAAATAAAAACTTGTATACTTTTTAAGCACAAAAGCTTGTGTAGCACAGGCTATGGGATGCGCGTCCACAACGCTACATGCTATAGAATCACGTCTAAGTTCAAACGTCGTGGTTCAATAGTACGTAGTGTCGTGGACGCGCATCCCAGAGCCTGTGCTACACAAGCTTTTGTGCTTAAAAAGTAAACTAATTTTTATTTTCCGGAAAAAAAAAAAAAAATGGCAGATCGTTTCGCTAGATAAGACCCTTCTTCCTCGGCTGGGATCGTTTAGAGCCCCCTTGAAGCTGTATTTAAACTACATTTTGGAAATTCAAAATCAGGGGCACAATTGAAGTCCATTAAATGGAGAAAAATCCTGAAATGTTTTCCTCAAAAACAATAATTTCTTTTACGACTGAAGACAGAAAGACATGAACATCTTGACAAGGGAGTGAATAAATTATTTGTAAATTGTTGTTCTGGAAGTGGACTTCTCCTTTAAAAAAAGTCCTGACTCTTCCATACTTTATAATGGCAGTGAATGGCTGTTGAGATTTCGAAACCCAATAAAGTGCATCCACCTATCATAAAAAGTACTCCACACTGGTCAGGGAGTTAATAAAGGCCTTCTGAAGTGAATCGATGCGTTTGTATAAGAAAAATAACCATATTTAAAACTTTATAAACCATAACGTTCATCTGTTCACGAGAGAGAGGCCTTTCAGTGGATGACGTAGGATGTAGGCGTAGCGTAAGCTCCGGTGACAATATGCTAGTCTCATGAGAACCAAGTTTTGTTTACAGAAGCAAAGGAAATTGTATAAAATCCATGTTTTGTACTTCTAATTCCGTGTTCGTCACTTAAGCTTCGCCTACGGCCCCTGTCATCTGCTGGAACACCACTCTCTCATGAATGCGCGTACGATAGTTAATGTACACTTTATTGAACTTCAAAATCTCAACACCCATTGACTGCCATTATAAAGCTTGGAAGAGCTAGGACATTTTTTATGTATATATATATATATATATATATATATATATATATATATATAACTCTAATTATATTCATCTGAAAGAAGAAAGTTGTATACACCTAGGATGGCTTGAGGGTGAGTAAATGATGGGGTAATTTCATTTTTGGGTGAACTATCCCTTTAAATTTAAGTGAATGTAGTAGAAATGCATGGAAATACTTTTCCTTTATTGCCTATAGAAAATTCTCCTGTTAAAAGCTGAGCTTCCGGTATGTTTGAGTGTGTTGTAGATGTGAAGTGCATATGCTGGATTGATTCAACAGCTGATGCTTTGAAGGTCACATCACCTTCAGCTGTCAGTCATGTGTGTCATTGTTCATCTGACAGTTGTTGACCTCACTTACGTTGTCTTCATTCTTCACTCTGTCCTTACATACGGCAGCTCCGTGTTTCTGTAGCAGCGCTTTTTTCTCGTCTCTCCTTCTCCAATACTGTCAGAATCATGCTGTTTGTGATATTTAAACATGTACTGGCTTCTTATTTTATCTTTTCTCATGCTGTCTGACATCCCCTGTAATTTACTGCGGCTAATATCATTTTGGTTTCCTTCGTCTGTGAGGAAAGTATTGAAGTGCTGTAAATCACGTTTCTCAAACACGTTTCTTCCATTGTTATTTCGTTCCTTTTATTTATTCCTTGTTTTTTGTTATCATGTCAAGTCAGAATGATCATATTTATCAATGCCAATGCAATAACCAATTCAAAAAGAAACATGTAGGTTGTCAAATACAAAAAAATTCAAGCCAAAAACTAATAGCTACCGTTATAATTAAGTTCTACATTTGTTTTAATGTCATTTGCAAGTGTTTTGGGTTCTGTTTATGAATAATAGTAATAAAGCTGGTTAGATCATATTCATTTAACCAGTTTATGCCGCCTAAAGATCTCCTGTAGAGGTAAATGTGTGTATCTCCACACCTCAGGCCCTGCCTGCATTCACAAACCCGAAGGGCAGTAGAAGATCAGGCTTAAAAGACGTTTGTAGGTCCCAGTTTGCATGCTTCTTAATTAGCATGATTAGACAAAGTCCTCCCTCATTCTTTAATTACATTCTCCCTGTTGTTTTGCTCTGAAATCTCATCTCTCTTGTATATTAGCCGCCTAATCTTTTCCCCTTAATCTGCTGCTTTTATTATCTAATGCAGTTTTGAGCAAACCTTCAATTACTCTACATTAAACGCTCTTTTTAATCATCATTCAGAGTCGTTATAATCTATGCGACGCATGTGTGTCCTGGAGGATTGCTGGGTGATTTTTAGAGATCAGGACGCTGCAGAGGCTCTGATTAAGTTCTTGCTAGTGTGAAGGCTTCTTCTTGAGAGAAACATGTTCATGCAGTTTTTTTTTTTTTTTATTGTTGCACAAGCTTGCGTTCAATTCCTCCCGCGGCCTGTAATGTGCAAATCAGTACCCCTCGACCGTGCCTCAAAGGGTCAGGCAACAGATGCAATCTACAGAAAAAAAGACAATTTCAGCAAAACAGGATTTTGTTTTTTATATTTACAGAGAGAAAGATGTTGTGAAGTGGTGGCCTATGTGAAACTTACTATCTTGATGCCAGTGTTGTGGGCGGTTGCCGTTCATGATACTCCAAAGTTTCGGCAAAAAATATTCTTTTAAATTTCATTTTAGTCCGAAATTTTGTTTTGAAGGGCTGAAACAGTGAAACAAAGATTCACATATAATGTACTCACCCCTTTGTCATCCAAGATGTTCATTTCTTTCTTTCTTCAGTCGTAAAGAAATTGTGTTTTTTCAGGAAAACATTTCAGGATTTTTCTCCATATAA
>JAHKKF010391957.1:0-12187 GCA_019740295.1 Labeo calbasu | reverse complement strand
TTTGCATACCAACATGGTTGACAGCTGTTAATGCACAATTACCATTTTAGATCGACAAACTGTAAAACATAAGATTTCTATTCCAACTGAAAGCGTAAATCTAGGCTATTCGCTGCCATTTTCAATGCACAATGCAAAACTTGTTTCATTTTAATTACTGACGCACTTCAATTGGCAGCGCTAAACCCATCAGCACATATACTTCCTTGTTGCCGACCCACCAAAATAAAAGCTTGCAATTTTAAGTTTGAAAATGATGAAAATGTATATAAAAAAGGAAATTATAGCATTTTATTTTTAAATAATTTTAAAATATAATTATCATACTTTTTTATTTGGTTTATTGTTTTATTTAAAAAAAATAAATAAAAAATAAATAAAGTGCAATAATATTATCACTATTATTTTTTTATAGTTATATAGGTCACATAGATTTGGGACCAAACCAAATAATATATACCATATACCATATAATCCTTCAAACTGATCCGGGCCATCATGTAGTGTTTTCCAGACTTTAGGCCATACCACACCTAGCAACCACCCAGAACACTCTTGACGATGAGCTTTCCATGAGTAAGAATGTTTCAAGAAAATAAAAACACCCAGCCCAAGCTCATTATGGCACTCAACCAGTTGAGTTATCGAGCAAGTTTACTAGGTCAGAAAAGCCATACATGTAAAACTGGTTATGTGATGCAACTATCAAAATTGTATAAAGATTCACAAATCATATGTTTGAGGTCATAGCAGTATTAAAACCACACTAAAATGTGATCCGGGACATCATGTAGTGTATTCCAGCTTTTAGGCTAACAAGCAACCACCTTGCAAAGCCAGAACACTTTAGCATCTTAGTGATGAGTTTTGCGTGATGAAGCACATTTCAACAAAATATAAAATCAACACATTTTACAATGCAGGCTTTAAATCTGTTCCAAAGAATTCTACACTTGTTCTCCCACACTCTTTGCAAAAATGTAAATGTGTGCAGATTGTGTGTGAACTTTGTAATAGATCAGGCCATAAAACTTTGGTGATTCTCTAAATGTACAATCTGCTCCTGAGTCACCTTTTATCTTTTGACTTCATATCATATCATATAATGTCATGGGAGAAACATCTTTGACATATGACTCTCTGAGCTGATGGTATCGTGAAAGATAGGTATGCAAGTATCCACCTCCAGGCCACACTTAGTGCACAGTGAGGCGCTTTAGTTTGCCACTGCATAGGGCTCTGCGTCCCCAGAGGTAACAAACACCTAATGGCACAGGATTAATTAGCCCCCTTGAGTACACACTTCCGTTGAGTCAGCACACAAGCGGCTTAAGGATTGAGGGAATATTTTGTATGTCAGTATGTGTTTTTCTATGGAAAACCATATGTATCCACAGTATCCAGATATATTTGTAATTATTGCTTTTTTTAGTTGGAAAAATGTTGAGTGCCACATTCATTTGTAATGAATATATACAGACCTGGTTTTTCTAGGAACCTCAGATTTGGTTATGCAACAAACCTGCCAACTAAGCATTCTCTGATTGCTCTGATAACATCAACATTTGACCTGTTACTAACCTATTGTCTCCGTCCCGAGCAGTTGTGTCTCTGTTGTCATTTCGGATTAATGATGTGGGTAATTTTCTCCTATTTTCAGTCCTCACAGGTAACAGTACTCATGGCTATAGGGCAGATTCAGGAAAAGCTTACCGAAAGTCACTGATTAGAAATCATGGTTCAACTAAGATTACATGGACGGACTGTGTTTTACTTACATTATGGTGTTACACACTCTAGGACACATTGTGGTTGGCATGGTGATGATATAATGTCCGGAGGGAGCTAGAGGAAACATCAGAGACATGGGACAGAAAAGCAGCAACAAGAGCCGTTGCCAGAGTTACCTAAGAACACAGTTGTGCACGCATGTGTTTCTTTTGCGTGTAAGCCTTTGAGTCTTTTTAAGTTTTTGGGCTTTAAGTCTATTTGCGTTCCCATAGCAAATACAAGGGTACGAAATGTCTCTGGCTGTCTCGGCGTCCACTGCCCCACATATACTCACCGTTCTCTGTAATCCCTCTTATAACTCCAGCTGTCACCGAAAAACCTTTGATCCTCATGAAAACACTGTTTGCATACAATGTGAAAAGTCATTCGCACATTCATATCTCAGTTAAAGGGGAAGAATGTCTTTTCTGCATATAAAAATTTTCATAAATATAGTTTTAAAATATTAACAAGCCAATTGCAATGAATTGATTCATTCTGGGAAAACAGACAATGATTATTAATAGATCCAAAACACAATCAGTTTCAACAGAATTGGAGTTTATTTATCACATATTATGGCTTTTTTATTAATTACAAGTAGCTCCATTTACTTTTGCCACTTTTTAATCCATTCTGGAAAATTCTGCAGATCTTTGAAAATCAGCAAAGAAAATGCCTCACAGAAAAGTCCACAGATTCTGCCCAGGTATGTGTCACACCCTCTTTACATAACTAATAACTATCGGCTTTGTGGCTAAATATAACAAAGAAGGCATAACAATAAACTTTCTGTTTAAAGCTCAAAACTATTCTAGTAAAATCTCTGACCGACTAATCCTCACCTCTTACATGATACTGTTTATATTTTACAAGGCAGTAGAGCCTGCACATTATTTTTTAAACAAACAGAACCTGTTTTAGTGCAGATATATACTATATTAATGGGAATTTATGGGTGATTTCTGTTAAATGCATTATGTAAGCACTCACTAACTCAGTATTACATATGCAGTTGAAGCCAAAGGTTTGCATACACCTTGCATAATCTGCAAAATGTTAATTATTACAAAATTAAGAGGGATTATACAAAGTGCATGTTATTTTTTATTTAGTACTGACCTGAATAAGATATTTCACATAAAAGATGAATTTATAAAAATGACCCCATTTAAAAGTTTACATTTTTACACTTGATTCTTAATACTGTGTTGCTGTGTTGAAACTTTTTGAATTTGAAGATCAGGTTAATTTTAACTTATTTTGTCTTCTGGAAAACAAGCATCTTCTGTAGCTTCTGAAGGGCAGTACTAAATGAAAAAAATAGGCAAAATAAGAAAAATGTACACATCTTCATTTTTTTCAAAAGTTTTCACCCCCCAGTTTTTAACGCATTGTGTTTCCTTCTGAAGCATCATTGAGCATTTAAACCTTTTGTAATAGTTGCATATGAGTCCCTCAGTTGTCCTCAGTGTGAAAAGACGAATCTCAGAATCTTACAGTCATTGTTGGAAAGGGTCCAAATACACAAAAATACTGAAAAAACATAGAACTTGTGGAACCTGAAGGATTTTTTCTAAAGAACTGCTGGAAGTGTAACTGTTCAGGACAGTCAAGGGACTTATGGACAACTATCACAAAACAAAAAAAAACTATTGAACGGGAACTAAACTTTTGAACAGGTCATTTTTATAAATTAATTTAAATTCATAATTTTCTCTTGTGGACTATATGTAAACATCTTTTATGTGAAATATCTTATTCAGGTCAGTACTAAATAATAACATGCATTTTGTATGATCTTATTTTGGTAAAATAATTAACATTTTGCACATTCTGCAAGGTGTATGTAAACTTTTGACTTCAACTGTATCTTTTGTAGAGAAGCCAATGCCAGAATGCATTGCAATAGGCTTGTCAAAATAAAAATAAATTATTGTAAATAAATAACCAAACATATTTTATTCTACACTAAAAAGTATACTTATAAATATTTAAGTGTAATAATTTTTTTTTTTTTACCTAATATTTGTGTCCCATATATGTTTATACTTGAGTATGACACAGATGGCTCAGCGACATGTTAACTTCAAACTAGGAATGTATTGTGAGTCAAATCTCATGGTATTTGCTTATTTTAGTTCATTTGGAATGGCTTTTATTTGGCTTTTATATATGTAAGATTGTACCTCGAAGTGAACACGAATTACAGCATTGATTCCTGTTCTTAGACATCCATGCGGTTTACTTGGATCAAGCCCCCCTTCAGTTTTTCCACTCATGACTGTGAACATTTCATTAGTGCTAAGTAAACACTCTCTGCCAAACTCGCTCTCTATTCATGCATTTATTCATTGATCAATTCAACATCAGCAGTTACTCATTTGCCCGGCACATGTCCCTGCAATTGCTCGCCTTGGGCTGACAGTATAAGACTTTAATATTATGTAATTGAGGCTGAAACAGCCTAGGATTTCCTTTCTAAACCCAGCTGCAGTTGAGCAGCGGTTTGGAAAACAGCCGACTGTATGATTCTCCACTGCCTAACAGCTGTGAATGTCAGAATTTTCTGTGTGCAGTGGTTTTAGGGTGGTTATAGACACAGAATGTCTGTCCTACTTTTTAATTGCTGTTGCTTGTATCATATGAGTCAGATGGACATTTTTGGCCTTTTTGGTCATATCTAGCTGTTCTATGATTTTAAATGTGCCACGTCAAATTAAAAGTAGTTCAACTTTGAGGAAAATGTGTTACAACACCACTGCATTTGTGCTGTTCTGTCTAGCTGTGTGAACAGTTCTTTTGAATGTTACATGTTGTTGTAAGTCTGAAAAGCTATACTGGCTGGCTGTAGCATAGCAGTGGCCTTACCCACGGTTGTTTTCATGCCACTGAAAGAATGTTGCTCTGCTAGGTGACTCAGGCTTTGTTTCATGGAACTCAAACAGACTCTAATGACCTTGTTAGTGGTGCTTGCTAAGGCTGAACTGAACAAATACAAAAGTATTGCACTTTGGCTTATACCTTGTCCCTCATCTTTTGTGCTGTGCACAAGATTGACACCTAAAATCATGTGGCTGGTTGAGGAGAGGTGAACCAGTACCTTTCAGACTTGCGCTTTCACCTAGCATATGACACAATAGGTGAACATTCCACAGACTTACACTGACACCATATTGGATTCAGAGAAACAAGAGAGGAAAAAAACACTTAGAACACTTTGGCAAGAACCTAGAATTGCACAAGCACCCACCCAGAACAATCTCCACAGCAGAGCCATAGATATGTATAGGTCCAGAGATTTTTATTTGGGTTTAGATTAGGACTCTGGCCTGGCCGTTTCATTATTCTAATGTTCTTAGCTTCAAGGAACTGCTTTACCTGTTTTGCGGGCTGACGGGGTCTTTGTCTTGCAGGGAAGGTACCCCATGTTGTTGAAAGAGGTTCTTATAAACATTTGCATTCACCCTGTCATGTATCTGTATAAGAGGCCCAACTCCCGCTGCACAAAACCATGACACTTCCTCCTCCACCTTTTACTGACGTCTTTACACACTTGGACTTCAGTCTTTCTTCAGTTTGACACCACACAAAATGTTTTCAATTAGACCCAAATAAATCAAAATTGCTCTTATCACTAAAGTGAACTTTAGAACATGCTCCCCAGATTCTTTCTACTGATGAGAGGCTTGCCCCGCTGAAAAAAAACAGCTAAAACCAGCCTAAGCTGGTTGGCTGGTTTTAGCTGGCCATCCAGGCTGGTCTTAGCTGGTCAGCAGGCTGGTTTTAGAGGGGTTTTGGCCACTTCCTTGGCTGGCCAAAACCTGCTACTTCCAGCTTAAACCAGCTAAGACCAGCCAACCAGCCTAGGCTGGTTTAAGCTGTTTTTTTCAGCAGGGTGGTCACTGCAGAGTGCGCTTTCAGTCCAACATCTCTTAGACGTGTCAAAACAGATCCTTACCCTGTTCAGCACTAAACTTGCAAGCTATTCCATCTGCAGTGCTGAACCGATTGTCCATTTGTCTTAGACCGTGTCTACGCTGCACTGCACTGCAGAACTGACAGAAAAATGTTTGGAATGTAGGGCTGAAACATTTAGTCGACATTATCAACAACGTCAACAATAAAAAATTGTTGACAAATATTTTTGTTGTTGAGTAGTCATCTGATCTCGTATGACCTAATGTAAGAGCCTGCAATAATGTGGTTTGTCCAGACTGTAGAGTGTAGTTCATCCCTCCTGGATGCAATTCAAGAGAAGTCATAAACAGTCAGTGCTTCAGAACAAATGCAGCCGGACTTGAGCGGCGTTTGGTTAAATATGTGAATATATGCTGCACGCTTTTCTCTCAATAACGAAATAAACACAACAAAACTGACAGTGATGTGAAAGCAGCAGTTAAGAACACATTTGATTACAGTGAAGTGGATGTTTGCACAAGCTCTGCAGTTTGGTATTCCAGTACATTTATTTATATCAAACATGCAAAAGCTGAATAATCAAAGTTTACTGGTTAATCAGTGAAATAGCGAAATAATCAATGATTAGTCGATTAATCATTCTAATAGATTATTCGATTATCAGAATGAATGTTTGTTGCAGCCCTATTGGAATACAGCACACCTTGTCTATCACCTGACCTCTGTTGACCTTTTTATAGCTGAAAGTTATATATTAAATATAATTATAATTTCACTCATATAAATGCTTTCAATATGACGCCATGACAGTTTTATTTTTCCTAGACGAGTGTATTTGAGTATAAAGCACTATGTGCAAACTAGACCATGCACAGGAAGTATGAAATGGGATATAAAGAGTTAATGCAGTAGTTTTCCATCAACAGTCTGAGTTAATAACAAATCGTGTTTTACAGCGCACTATTCATGCATGAGTAGGAATCAAGCAAGAATTTCAGTAGAAACATGCTGGCCATGATCTTGGCCAGGAGCCATTTGCAAGAGACGCAGATTGAAGGGTTACATTCATTCTGAGAACGGGAGAAGGGTCATTTCTGGCTTGGCTTTTCTTGGATGCCACAAATGTGTTACATGGTACTATGAATTCATTAACCAGCAGCGCCAATGTGCATGTTGCTCATTACAAAGAAGCCGCATTGATTGTAGTTTAACTGTGAGGTTATGTATGTAGAAGTTCTGAGAAGTCAGATTTCCATTATAAATTGAATCCATTTCTAATGAAGAAGAAGCTAAGAATGTCTGTCTGTATGTGTGTGTCTCTAAATGTGAGATTGTGCATTGTCTTATGAACTAGCAGCACGCATACCAGGGGCCCTTCAGTCCTCGGCCTATCTGTAGTCATTGGCGTCTAACACACACACACATGTGCATATTTTGCATAGTGTACATTTCAAAATCCATGACACACAACATGCTCAGAGAACACAGCTGTGTAAGTATGTCGTACAGAGGTCACAGCAGTGTTTCTTACCCTAAATGACACTGTGAGGTGTTTTTTGGCGAAAGTGATCTTATAACTGTAGGGTTTTTATAGAACAAAGAGTTCAATGCTCTATTTTACTATGCACTATATAGTGTATACAAGGAAGTCATTAAGAGATGACATGATGTCCAATATTCTAAACTATCAGGAAGTCATTAAAGTACAGTTTTGTAGGTCATGATGTCCAATGGCAAGTAGTGATGCTGAAGATTCCAGCTGTGAATTAGATTGTAAATTTTCTCAAGATAATGTAGGTGACATGCAGGTGCAAAAACCGCAGGTGCAATGCTAGGGAGTTGTGGGTGGTTACCAGGGCATCCCTCGTGTAGGCTGAAAACTAGCTTCGTTAAAAAAGTCCCCAAAATCTTTATTAAAATTAGTTAAGTCAATAATGTGACACTCATCTACAAGCATATAAACTGCAAATCTTTCATACAATGGCTTGAATACACATCATATTTTTATTTTTTGTATTCAACTTGTGATATTTTTGGTGGCATAATGTCAAAAATGGTCAAGGTGATACAATTATGCTGACTTCTGATGTCATAATGACAAGCAAACCTTATTAATTAGTTTGCATAATCTTTTTCATAGAAAAAAATACTACTACTGAAAATACTAATACTAACTGACATTGGCGGCATCTAAAATTAAAAAAATTACATGCTTCTCTACTATACAGTAGGTAAAAAACAGTATGGTTTGTAAACAGAGTAGTATCTGAAATAAAGCTACTTCTGTCAAGATTCTGAAGTTTGCATCATATGGACATGTTACTATCCCATAAGGCCACACGAGAGGATATGTAAATAAAAGTGATACTTACACTTGAAGGTCATGTGACAGTGACAACATGTAGTATGTCCTGATTACAAGGATAATACACACATTCATACTATATAGAACACACCTGCTTAACGGTAACTAAGTACTTACTTACCTGGACGATTAATCGAAAAATAATCAAAAAGAAATTCTGAACCACTAACCAACATTATTTTCCCATGTTGGTTATTTTGCTTTTTTAATTGGGTTAAAAAAAAATTTGGTTCAAATTTCTCAGTGGTAGTGTAAAAAACACCCCTTTTACCTTGTCAAAATCAGTTGCATGTTTTTTTAAATGCTAATGAGCTCTGCTTACCCCACCCCTTTCTTCTTTGGAGTGACGAGCAGTACTGTTTACTTTAGCCACGTTTAGCCACAAAACTTGCTAACTAGAACATTATTAAGAAAGGCAATTTACAAAGATGCATAAAAAACCCTTCTACTGTGGGTGAAGCTGGATGGTGAATGATTTGCGTGAACATGGAAACCATGTTTCCATGGGCACATTTCCTTCAAAAACAGAAGTGACGTCAATCCTCTGCATCTTCAGCAGCTCAGATGTCGGGAGTAAAGGACGACTGCTATGTTCATTATTACATCCAACAACAAAACACCTCAATCGCTCAATCGGAGACATTCTTGTCTTCCCCTGAAGTGGAATCGACACAATGGCGGTCAGACTGTTTACAGCTCACTCAGGGCGGGTCTAAGTTAAGACGGCCGTGTCAATCAACTATTGTGGGAGCGGCCTTGGCCGGTATGACGTCACATAGATGAGATGCTGAGAATGGCCTGATTTGAAAAAGGGGTTATTACTTACAAAGAATACAAAAAAGCCACTGAGTGGATTTGTATCATCATAGGGTGGTTGTGTACACACACTGCCAACACACATTAATGTTCAAACAACATGTAAAAGTGAGTTTTGGATCTGATGACCCCTTTAATGGGTCTTGCTTCCAGTCTCATCCGCATCCAGCTATTTTTAGCTGTTCTTCTGTATCTTAATTATGAACACAACTTACCATTTACTGTACTTACTGCACTCTCGTTGTTTCCCTTTGGCGGCTTATGAACCGGAAGTCTCACACATTACCAGAAAACAACTTACTTCTGCATTGAAAAATAAGGTGGATATACGTTGAAAAACTGTAATGGACATTTCATTTAACGGTAAAATACAGTTTTTAGAAGTGGAAAAAATGTTTCATTTACAGTGAAAACTGTAAATTGACATTCTCAGAATTCCCTTTCCCATTCTCTTACATGTCGAATTTGATGTTTTGCTTTGAAATAACTATGTTTTTCTTTCTGCTTGGTTATCAGTGTATTAGAAAGGTTCTAAATAGATTTCAGTACTGGTATATTAACATTATATAATTTAATAAAATACAGTTTCTAAATGTATATTTAAATTAATCTGTAAAACCTAAAATGTTGCTTTCATATTTTTTACGGTAAAATTCTGGCAACCAGAGATTTTTTTACAGTGTGTTTACTCAGATAATACAAGATTTTGGACACAGTCTATATGTCAATATCAGTTTCCTATTTCTCAAAATGATGTTTTTATGACAAGGCTGAGATTAGTACAACATAAAACACTCTTAGAAAAAGAAAGTTACTGCCTCAGTAACAGCTTTTGTACCTTTTTTCTGAGAGTGAACAGTATCTTCTTTTTTTCCCTGTTAATATGTATTAAAATGTATATATTATAGTATTATATATCATATTATAAATAGTATATACATTAACGTGTATACCCTCATGTATTCTTGCTATTACTTTTTACTTCATTAGATTTCAACTTTTCCTGAAAATTATGTAAAAATCCGTATTTTATTTTCCTTTGTTCTCATTGAGCCAGACGTATGAGTTGTGTAGAGTGTGATTATATTCAAGGCTGTTCAGTGATGAGCTCTGCTGCTCTGCCTGTTGTGTGTGGTGGAGTGCACTGTTTGAATAATTTAGAGGTCACTGTGATGTTTTTTCGTGTTGTGATGTGTCTGTGTGTGTTGTGGGTGTGTATTGGAAGTGTTTAGAGGTCAGTGTGATGTTTTGGTCTATTTTTGACTGGCGGGTTCAGAATGAGTCACTGCAGTGGTTCTGGTGACATCACTCCGTCTGCGTCGAGGACTGCTGCTTATTATAGTCTCAAACACATGCACCCTTTCTATTTTTCTCCTCTTTTGTCATCCACCTGTGTGCATAGATGTTGTTTTGTGAACAGTGGCAGAACTGAGAGGATATGCTTGTCTTTTTTTCACTGTCCTCTGGTATCTTTCCACCAACATTAGCACTCTTCAGTGCTGACTTGACACTTTATTTAACTTGCTTAAACTGTCTCCAGGACCTCTGACGGTTAATAATTAAATTAGAGGGCATTTACCAGGAATATAAAGTTGTTAGACAAGAGCTCATGCCCAATTATTCTCACACTTTTTGGGTTTAAATCCTCCAGCATGCCAGGCTAGACTGGTTGGTTTCCTGAGAGCAGTGACCTCTTTGCCAGTCTAACTGTTGTGCAACAGCCCTGCATGCTGATTAGCTCAGTTATGTAAACACCAGTTTATGGCTTGTGTACTGCTTTTGTAGGGTAAATACTTGTGCAAGGCATTTAATTCCACTCCAGATAGGCGTTTTTTGCTCTTTCGCTGCTTTTAATAATCATGGGAAGCATTACTTGCTTGTTTCTGTGCACCATTGAAGAATGTTTAATTTATGAATAAATAAATACACATTACAAATGAAATATGAAATCATAATATTGTGTAATATTAAATTATAAGTCACAATATTATCTGTAAGCCTATCACTAGCTTAAAGTCCAGAGCAATATCTTACATTTTACAGTCATGTTGTCAATCTGTCTGCCTTAATCTAGAAATTTGATTTTATATACTTTTATTGTGTGAGAGAAATAAACACAACTTGACAATTAAAGCTGCAAGCAGCATTGACAGGGCCACCTCCACCTCAGTGGGCAATATGCATTTAAATTGGTAAATGTAAGTGTACTATGTCTTTCAAATTTCAAACAAGAAATTTGGTGCCAATTGGACATTACATGTTTTAGTTAGTGTAAAACATGACATTTCCTGTTGCCAACAGGTGGCGCTATGACTATAACTGCATATTGTCATGTACTGCAAATGTCTTTAGGCCAGGAGTCATATCAAATGTCATCAGACATTGTATAGCTGAGTTACAGTAACTTCCTTTTCCATGGAGAAACATCAAACTTTGTCACGCCGCCACGGACACGCCTTTTAACGAAAACTCAAGATCTTTGCAATTTATCATGGTAAAGCCCTTTAGATTAGACTGACCAAATATAATGTTGATGTTATTAAATCTCTAGTAGGAGTTTGTTCAGCGTAAAACATACCACTTCCTGTTGCCAGCAGGTGGCGCTATGACTATAACTGAATATGGACATGGGCATGCGTTCAGGACGGGACTTTTATTAATCATTGAAAGTTTGGGGCAGATCGGACATTGTATGGCTGAGTTATATCAACTTCCTCTTTCATAGCGAAACACCACGGACCACCACGGACACGCCCTTCAATGAATAATCAAGATTTTCGCAACTTATAATCACAAAACATTACACTAACCCAATCCTGGTGTTGATCTGATTAAATCACTAGGAGGAGTTCGTTTAAATACAACGGCTGAAAATGGCAAAAACAGCAAAAAAATTGGCAGAGAAAATTCAAAATAACCAACTTCCTGTTGGGTTTCGGATTTTGCTCTTAGAGAATTTTTTGTAGGTATTGGAACGTTACCTCTGTCTGCTGAATTTTGTAAATGTATGTGAAACAGTAGCGTGAGGGGAACTTTGTTGAAAGGTGGCGCAATCGAGCCATTTTGCTACACCTAATTCTGAAACCTATATCAGATGTAAATTTTCACCAGTACTGATGCATGTGCACATTTCCGTGAGTTTTCGAGCAAGAAGAAGAAGAAGAAAATGAGAAATTCCAAGAGGGTCCTCGCACTACTGTGCTTGGGCCCTAATACTTTTGTAATGCGAATTTGAGAGTGAAACACACACACTAAATGTATGCAAGTGTATCTAGCTATTCATCTCTCTCTCTCTCTCTCTCTCTCTCTCTCTCT
>JAHKKF010391938.1:0-13660 GCA_019740295.1 Labeo calbasu | reverse complement strand
ATCTATCTATCTATCTATCTATCTATCTATCTATCTATCTATCTATCTATCTATCTATCTATCTATCTCTCTATCTATCTCTCTATCTATCTGACAGACTGCATTCAAACTTTAACCTTTTAAAACTACTTTAAACTTCAAACTATTTAAGACTGAAAACCATCCAAACTTCTTAAACTTTTTAAACTTCAAAAAATTTTAAACTTTCTGGTCCGGCTTTCTCAAGCCAACTAAAAGTTTGTCTTAATGAACGTTGTTATCTAGTTGTTATTGTGACAGTAATAATAACAGCAGAGTTTCTCTGTACTTAGGAGGACAGGACATCTTCATGACAGAAGAACAGAAGAAATATTACAATGCCATGAAGAAACTAGGATCCAAAAAACCTCAGAAACCCATTCCAAGACCTCCTGTGAGTCATTCTGTGGATTTTTGATCAAATTGAGACCATAAAACCAATGATTCTGATCGATTTTGACTTTGTGAATCTTCTTTTTAGAACCCGGTCCAAGGATTCTTCTTCGATTTGGTCTCTAAACAAGCGTTCGACATCATGATAATGCTGCTGATCATCCTCAACATGGTGACGATGATGGTGGAGACGGACGAACAGTCTCCCAGCATCGAGTACATCCTCTACTACATCAACCTGGCCTTCATCGTCATCTTCACCACCGAGTGCATCATCAAACTCATTGCCCTGCGCTGCTACTTCTTCACTATCAGCTGGAACATCTTTGACTTTGTGGTTGTCATCCTCTCCATTGTGGGTAAGGGGAAAAAATACTAAAATTTGTGAAACAATAAATAAATAAAATGTTTCTTTGAGGTTCATCACTTTAGCAGCTTAATAATTAAAATATATATGTTAAATTGTAAATAATAATAATAATAATTAAAAAACTAATCAGTATTTATAACTTTAATTTGACCAAGTATGACTTAAAAATATATATATTTTTCAAAATAAAATATTAAATATTATAATGTATAATGTATGTATTAAAAATATTTATAGTAAAATACATTTTAATATTATGTAATATTATTTTTATTATAGTTTAATTATTTTAAAACTATAAATTAATTATTAATTAATTAATTAATCAATTAATAATTGATTAATAAAAACAAATGTGATATTTCTTTAAGGGTACTTGCATTTGGGTGATCCCTGACAAAGGCAAAATTGTTTTTTTTTCCAAGTTACTAAAATTCTTTACACATTTCAGCTTAATAATAAATAAAATAAAATAAAATAAAATAAAATAAAATAAAATAAAATTAAATTAAATTAAATTAAATTTTATTAATAAAACACAGTGCATTGTAAATTATTTAAAAATTATTTACATGATTATTTTTAATTTTAAGTGGAACAATTATGGATGGCATAAAAAATGCATAAAAATATTTATAGTTATTAAAACAATAAAATAAAGTAAAATAAATGTTAATATTATTTAATATTATTCACTGAATTATTTATGAATTATGAATTGAATTATTAATGACCATTAATGTTTTTTTTTTCATGGCACTCACACTTTTTTCAGGCTAATATATAAAAACATATATAAAACATGAATAGTTATTAAACAGAATTATATATATATATATATATATATATATATATATATCTATATATATATATATATAGTTATTAGTTATTAAAAATAAATTTCATATGTTAATATAAATAATATATGATATAATATAATATTAATAAAAAATAATATTTTTTCATATTAATTATTTCATTATTTCATTTAACCTTTTTTTCATAAAAAAAACACATACTTTTTCATATTAATAATTAAAATATATATTAGATTGAAAAAGTATGGGTAACATGAAAATATATAAAATATATATCGTTAATATAATATAAATATAATAAAATGTAGTAAAATACTTTTTTTTGTATTATTTATATATATTCATTTTTTATTTTTATTTTATTGCCACTTTTCCTCTTATTATTTAATATATATATTAGTCCGAAAAAGTATGGGTGGCATAAAAAACTGTAAAAAATAAGAGAAAATACATATATAAATAATTATACATTACAATATAAAAATATATATTTTTATTATTTTATTATTTCTTTTTTCAGGGTAATAATTAAAATATATATTAGATTGAAAAAGTATGGATGACATGAAAATATATAAAATATGTATGGTTATTAAATATAATAAAATGTAGTAAAATCATTTTTTTATGTTTTTGTATTATTTATATGTATTCATTTTTAAAGTACTTTATTGCCACTTTTCCGCTTAATATTTAAAAATATATTAGTCTGAAAAAGTATGGGTGGCACAATAAATGTATAAAATAACAAAAATTGCATATGTAAATAATTATATATTAAAATATATAATATATATATTTTTAATATTTAATTATTTCTTTTTAAAAACAAAAATGTATACAAATACATATTTTTTATATTGTATTGTTTTTTTTCTAAAAAGAAAAATAACCCACATTAAAAATAATAATTTAAAATGATACTATAAATAAAACAAGAGGCAACCAATTCTATTAAATGGTAGATGAAATTGATGTAATAACTCTCTTTTGTAAGATACAGTAGGTTTACCTTCTGGCCTTGGCATTACGTATCAAGGTCTAAAGACATTCAATGCAATTCTGTAGCACTTCACCTACTAATAAATAGGCAGCCGACGCTTAAGTGACACAACGAGGTGATTTTGAGAATAGACGCCCCGCGCGACCCTGGTGAGAGAATGAGGAAGGCCAGAAGGGTTAAAAGACACGGAGAGTGGCTGTCCTGGAGAAGAGGGGAGATCATTTAAGGTGAAGGTAATTTGGGCAATCAGGGCTGTCAGCTCAGGTGATTGGCCAGTGATTGAGCTTTCAGTCCGCCAGCGTCCGAGCTAAAAGCTTGACTTGGTTTCGTGCTGCGACCCCCACCTGTCGTCTGTATCTCAACAGGGTTAAAAGCTTAAAGACGCACCGTCGCAAATGTAAAAACCAGCCATTTAACTCTTAAGTGGTAGCGACTCTTCAATAAATCAGGGGTGGTCATGCTCAGTAATTGGTCTGGTTTGTAATGTGGCGTCTGGATTCTGGTGGTCACGGACAGTATATTGTTTTAAATCGAGACACAAATGAAAAGTTCATGTTTTCCGAACATGCTGTTAATTTATTAATGGAAAATAAAAAGTATGTTCTCACCGTTCATATCCATACAACGACAGCTTTTTGATATTCTTGATGCTGCTCTGTTTATTGTTAATATGACAAAAATATTAAAATATGCATTTTTAAAATGTTTAATGTCAAATCAAGTGTTATAGCCAATTGAATAAAAGAAGGCGGGCTTTATTGTTCACAGAAGGAAAACGCAAATTAGTTTTCAGCATCTATTTTAACAGTGAAAAATAGCTAAACATTTATTATTTTTTGTGTTTTATAATAGAAATGTAAAACAATAACATCCAGCGATGTAAATTATAAAACTTTTTGTCATATTTTGCTAGATATTTTGCTTTATTTTCGTGTGTTCTGTTTTTTTTTTAGTAATTTTGTTGTGTGTGTGTGTGTGTGCATTTTTAAAAATATATGTCTATATAGTTTTTATTATTTTTTAGTTTTTGTTTTATTACATAAAGTTACACTAAATTAAACAGAAACTGTTGTCTTGGCAATCAGTATTATTATAGTAAACTAAAACGCAAAATAAATAATTAAATAAATAAATCTAAATATAAACCTAAACTGAAATAAAATAAAATATAAAAAACTTCTTATTTCAGCATTTTACTTTAGTTTATACTGATGTACTAAAATTACTAAAACGAAAAAAAAAAAGAATTAAAAAATAAACATTAACTGAAATAAAATAAAATATAAAAACTTATTTCAGCTATTTTTAATTTAGTGAACATGCAATAAGCTAAAGCTTGCCGCAAAGCACGGCACAAGTTATTACCATAAATGTGTCAGGGGGAAATAGCAAGGAGATTTCTTAATTATTTATTAATAAAGTAGTGTTTTCTGAGTCAGTGTCGCAAGGATGAAGTTGCTGATCCTGACTCACCATCTCCTCTTTGGATGTTCCTTTAGAGAAAAATGCATCTTTACAGATTACATAATGAAAGAGTTTTTATTTTTGATTTGTTTTATTTTGTTTAGTAATAATTTAATATTTATTTTTATAGATATATGTATCATGTCTGTGAGGTATGTATTTGCTGAGTTTCGGTTCATTTTTGTGAAGCGCTCCTGTTGAGAAGCGCATCATGTTTGTTTTCTTTATTTTATAAAAGCGCCGTTTGCAACGTTTTGTTGATATTGTGAGTGCACACAAATAAAAGTAGAGCCTTTACAGTTCCGAATGATATATTTCTCTTAACTTTATGGGCAAAAATGATGGAATATTTTAAATTGTTTCTAATGAAATAATGAAAGTGATCACACTGGCGCCTCCATGTCCTGCAAAGCAGCTTTAGCTTCCACTCTCAGCACAAATTATTTGATATGCGTCTAATAGCACACATTTATCTAGGTTTAATGTTTAAACTAACATTATTTTAAACCTGAACTGTTTTATATATATTGATTTTATTTTAGGCAAGTCGTGATGATTTGAGAAAGCAAAATTGATCTAACAGATTATTATCAATCTTCCGCTGGCCGCTTGGACGTTACTTTAAAAAACAAAACCTTATATTAAACGAACAAAAAAATGCTTCAAGGGCTGAGCTAGGGCCTGAGCATCTCCGGCCAGGGCCAGGCTAGGGTCTATATTTAAGGCCCGTGCAGGGCTCTACTCATTATTGCCTCAAAATCCTTTCCACTAAAATGTGATTTTATGCAAAACACCTGCATGTCGGTGCTGTTTTGACTTTATGAAACTCTAATGGGTGTCTCTTTCTCATTCCAGGCATCGTTCTTGCCGACATCATTGAGAAGTACTTCGTCTCGCCAACGCTCTTCCGTGTCATCCGGCTGGCTCGAATCGGACGGATCCTCCGACTCATCCGCGGCGCAAAGGGAATCCGGACGTTGCTGTTCGCGTTAATGATGTCCCTCCCGGCGCTCTTCAACATCGGCCTGCTGCTGTTCCTCGTCATGTTCATCTACGCCATCTTCGGCATGGCCAACTTTGCCTACGTCAAGAAGCAAGGCGGCATCGACGACATGTTCAACTTCGAGACGTTCGGCAACAGCATGATCTGCCTCTTCCAGATCACAACGTCGGCCGGATGGGACAACCTGCTCAGTCCGATCCTCAACAACTCGCCGGAGGAATGCGACCCGGACGTCCCGCACACCGGAACGAACGTTCGAGGAAACTGCGGGAATCCTTCAGTGGGAATCACGTTTTTCGTGACGTACATTATTATATCGTTTCTCATCGTGGTGAACATGTACATCGCGATTATACTGGAAAACTTCAGCGTGGCTACCGAGGAGAGCACAGAGCCGCTCAGCGAGGACGACTTTGAGATGTTTTACGAAGTCTGGGAGAAATTCGATCCAGAGGCGACGCAGTTTATCGAGTATTCGAAACTCTCAGATTTTGCAGACTCGCTCTCGGAGCCACTGCGCATCGGCAAGCCCAATAAAATCAAACTGATTTCCATGGACCTGCCAATGGTGAGTGGTGACAAGATCCACTGTTTGGACATCCTCTTCGCGTTCACCAAACGCGTCCTCGGAGAGTCGGACGAAATGGACGCGCTGAAGCAGCAAATGGAGGAGAAGTTCATGATGGCGAACCCGTCCAAGATCTCCTACGAGCCGATCACGACGACGCTACGTCGCAAGCAAGAGGACGTTTCTGCCATTATGATCCAGCGCGCGTATAGGAGGCATCTATTGCGACGGCAGCTGAAACAAGCGTCGCTACTTTACCGTCAAATTAACATGCCGGACGCCGCCAAAGAAGGCGACAGTTCGCCGGAGAACGAAGGACTTATCGTTTCGATGATCATGGAGAACTACGGCACCGAAGCCGAGGTCACGGAAACTTTATCGGCTACTTCGTCTCCGCCGTCGTACGACAGCGTCACAAGAGCGACTAGCGAGCTTTTCCACGCTCTAATCCCAGACGCCGCGAACACGGACCTCAGCGAACCTTTCACAGACCGAGATCGCGAGACGTTTCTGTGACGATGATGGACGGACGGACGTCTTTTCCTTTTGTTTACCGAATGTAACATAGACGCAAAATCCTCGGAGGTTTTTGTAGACTGTTTTAATTTCTCTTGTGGTTCACGTTTGTTTGAATATACAAGGGGAAAGTGTCGCAGACATGCTCTTCGAACATGCACACGTCAACCTTCACAGTTTGAATGCATGAACGAGATCCGTAGTCGCAATTATATCGTATATTAGACTGAGCGCAACACATTTTAATCCAAGAGTCTGCCTGACCGTAAGTTCATTAAAGGTCTTACTTCAAACGGCGTGATTCCTTTTAAGATTTGAGACGACGTAGAAGAATCTTAGCGGTGCATCCGTGTTATAAACGTTCATACTTCACGCCATTTTGGAAAGCATGACGATTACCTCTTTCGCTAGCGATGAAAAGGCAGTGAGTATTTGCACTTTCTGTTTGCTCACGATGTTTTGTTTTGCCATTTCGCTCAGTGTCGTTCCAAGGTGCGCATTTCGAGACTAGTAAAAGACAATCAGACATGCACCAGAAATGGTCACATTTGCTTAAAACCTGTCTTTCTAGCGAACTATTGCACATGCTTCCTTTCGACCGCGCGACACACATTTGTTTCTATTGTGGAGTATTTATTTTGCATGTGGAAACTGCATGGTATGGAGGGGTAACGAGAACACTTTCTTTTTAAGGTTTTGCACACTATACGTTCAGCAATAATTTGCTACATTTAGGAATAACACTAATGATATTTATTGGACGTGTCAAAGTTTCTACTGTAACGGCCTCCAGCTGTAACTGTGGCTTATATTACTAGTGACGATGATGATAGCACATGTGTTTTTTTATCTCAAACTGACATTAGGAGCTCAGTCCGCTCGAACGCGCCGCCGCCGCCGTTCGGGTCGGGTTGGCAGGATTGGTGAAGGGCTGTTTTATGTAGCAATAGATCCCAAGTGTGCCTGCTAGAACTAAATCCTGTGTTTATAAGTCATCTTCATGCATTTCTTTTGAGTTTCGTAAATCATCCACAGACCGTAAATAGCATCGAACGCAAACCGTTCCATTGGCATGTTACTGGAAAGGACGTAGTCGCTTGTTGTGGTCTTTTTAAAGAAATCCCAGTAAGAAGTACTACTTAGACAAAAGGATGACATCTAAACACAACATTTTGAAATATGTCATAAAAATGGCTGTATATTAGTGGTACAAGCAACAAGGGAATCGTCTAATGTTTGACTAGTTCATCTGAGTCAACTGTTATGCAAACAAACCTCTTTTCAAAACTTAAAAATTCATTCGCTAATGGCGGTTTCAATGCAGGGATCAAATGCGATGCAAGCAAAGCTTCACATTAAATATTTCATTTCAAAAGCAAACTCTGAAGTGATTTCAGGTTGCTTCAATACCACAACTACTCATTTTAAAACCCAAAAATTCATTACCTTCTCATGTTCGAAATGCAGGGTTCGTACAAGGTGCTTAAGGTGCTTGAAGTACTCGACTTTTTAAATTTAAGGCCTGGAAAACTCCTGAAGAGGTACTTGAAAAGTACTTGAATTATTGAAAAACAATGTATCTAAGAAATAAGTGTTTAATTTTGTCAATAAGCACATCTTTTTGCATCATACCTTTTTCACTTATTTCAGTTAATGTCAGAAAGCAATCAAGATAAGCTAGTAGTCATACTGACAGTGTCGTGTAAACATGGCTGAAGATGTGAAAAGAGGAACAGACAAATGTTCTGAATCAGTTAAAGCATTGCGTTGCAAAATGATTCATTTTTTCAAAGCGCTCCAATCGAATTGGGTATTGTGAATCATTTGATTCAGATTGAGACTTCAAATTGCTTATCGCATATCATTTGATTTAGAATGGAACGGGTTCGTGAATCATTTCATGAATTGAATGTTTCAAATCAAATGATTCTCGATTTGCGATTTAAAGTCCCAATCTAAATCAAATGATTCATGATATATGAAGTTCCGATCTAAGTCAAATGATTCACGAGCAGTGCTCTGAGTCCAGATCCAGAGCGTGGATCATTTGATTTAGGTGGGAATTTTGGAGCAAAGCAAATCATTTGTTTAAGAACACGATTTCGGAGCGATTTCGCAAATCTATTTTCAGATTTTTTTTAAATGATAGAAAATGTCAAACCATTAAGACAGTACATTTATAAAAACAAAACGAAACAAAAAAAAAGTATACACACATACAAATTAACCGTGGTTTTACTATAGCAAAAATGTGCTTCACTTTATTTTTGCCATTTTTTTATTAATATATTTTTATTTATCTATCTCTTTTTTTAATTTGAAATAGAAGACATTGTGAGATCTGATTGAAGTCCTAGAAAATCAAAGCAGTGCTTGAAAAGTCCTTGAAAGTCCTGGAATTTCATTTTACAGTATCTGTACAAACCCTGCAGGTGTGTTTCTGAAACGCTAGTCGTGTCGTGTGACCGAGTGAATTGTAAATAAGCATCAGATGTCGCTGTGTACATTTACACAGATAAAATGGCACGGCTCTGACTCAACACAGCTTTAATTTACAGGAAATCTGATACGTGACCTGTGCAAACTACATTTACAGGCTTAAAAAAACCACAGAGGCTCAATGGCTAAAATAGACTGGGCTCGGATAATTGTTAATGTGATTATTCTGACATGAGCGTCGGTGAAGGGCCTTTGTAGTCTGAGTGTCTTTGGTTCGAGGTTTGTTTGCATTACATTTGAACACTTGAACTTGATATTACGGACCTTATTTAGGCTGGATGCCGTAGTTAATTTGATGGAAATGAGGCTGTGAGGGGAACAACCCGTGCAAATTATTTAGAAACTATCTAGAAAGGCTTCTTAATAAACAACACTGAATTTCTGGGTTAATTAGAAATGCATTTTACAACTTGCTAAGAAATTATTTACTTTACATTGAACAGATAAAACATGCCTTATTTGGATTTAAAAAAAATGTTTGGCTCAGAAATTGCTAGAAGTTTTCACAATTACAAAAAAGCTAGAAAAATTGAATTAAATGTGGAATTTTGAAGTAGAGATCTACAGAAATCATTATATACACTACCAGTCGAAAGTTTTTGAACAGTAAAATTTGTAATGTTTTTTTTTTTTTTTTTTAAATAAGTCTTCTCTGCTCACCAAGCCTGCATTTATTTGATCCAAAATACAGCAAAAAAAACAGTAAAATCTTGAAATATTTTTACTATTTAAAATAACTGCTTTCTATTTTAATATATTTCAAAATGTAATTTATTTCTGTGATTTCAAAGCTGAATTTTCAGCATCATTACTCCAGTCACATGATCCTTCAGAAATCATTCTAATGTTCTTATTTGCTGCTCAAAAAACTTTTTGTTATTAATATGTTGAAAACGGCTGAGTATAATTTTTTTTTTCAGGTTTCTTTGATGAATAGAAAGTTCAGAAGAACAGCATTTACCTGAAATAAAAATCTTTTGTAACATTATAAATGTCTTCACATCACTAAATTAAAGAATTAATTTCAATTAAAAAAATAATAATACATAATACAAATAATAATAATACAGTGTTTGTTGAGCAGCAAATCAGCATATTAGAATGATTTCTAAAGGATCACGTGATGCTGAAAATTCAGCTTTGATCACAGGAATAAATTACATTTGACCATTTATTAAAATAAAAAACAGTTATTGTAAATAGTAAAAATATTTCAAAATTTTGGATCAAATAAATGCAAGCTTGGTGAGCAGAAAAAAAAAAAAACATACAAATCTTACTGTTTAAAAACTTTGACTTTTCCATTTTTGGAAGTGCAGATTCTTAATTTTATTTGCATCAAATTAAATATGGCATCCATTGGAAAAGCTCAGATATAATGTGTTCCAATGGCACCTGATTTGGATTTTAACAGAATTAAACACATTTGACTAGATGTTTAATGCAATGTTTAAACTAGACATTTCTATTGGTCACATTTGTGAAGTAGAATGTGTTTTTCACCACTAAGTTGAACAAAAACTGTTTCTGGTTTTATTGTGAATGATTCATCTGTGGTGTTATTATAGAGAAAAACAATACTTTCCTTAAATGCTGATTTGAGCAATTTCCACATCCAGTCAATTGCACATTGTGTTTTACTCACATTACAGAAGTAAAATGGGTTGCAAATGCAGCTTCATGTTGACTTCAGATGGAAACACGAATGTAATGCATATAAAAGCTAAGAGGAAGGAGTTATTCCTGGACTTAATTAGCAACATCTGGACTGTGTGTGATGAACTGCCTTTGGTCAAACTCTATTTGCACAGGAGCGGAGCCATACATTTGTCTGAAGGGTTTGCGTTGGTGTTTGTGAGATGTGCTCATGCATGCGCGTGCGCCGCCCGTACTTCATGCCATGCAGTGCTGCTTCTCCGTTGCGAGGCTGGCGGCCGGGCCGTTGTTTGGCTTCTTGACGTGATGCTTTCGGACGGCTCCTTTGTCGTGGAAGCGCAGCAGATTTGCTGTGACGTCGGGACGGCGATGCACGGCCTCCTTCTGTTCAGCTCACTTCTCTCTCCTCATCCGACAAAGCCAAAGAGTCTTTCTGATTACCGCAGAACGAGTCGTGACACGCAACAACAATTACGCTCGGAATAAAGCACACGGGCTTTCAAACCCTAGTGATTTTGAACGCTTTAAAGTCATTTGGGTTTTACAATTTGCTAGGATAAAAACCAAACAAATACACAGCACAATTTTCAACTTGAAATGAATTGAGGGTCAAATCTTAGTTTTTTTTTTTACAGTGCATTGGTTTGTCTTTTTTTTTTTTTTAAACAGCCTAAATATTTAGGCCTAAAATTAAGATTTATGTATTTGAATTGCATATATAATTTCCATGCATTTGGATTATGCATTTTAAACATAAACAAATCAACTAAATGTGATGTTTACACAGAAAAAAATGGCTTTGAAATAAATTTCACTTATAAATTCACAAATAATTACAAAGACATTTTTCAATTTTTTTTAAACCATTAATTTTTTCACAAGTAATGGATTTATTTTTAATTCCAATAAATGCATTTTGAATAAATAGTTGCAAATAGTTTATAAACTGTCATGTTTTTTTGCGTGTATTTTTTTTGTTTCTTGTTTCATATGATTATTTAACTACAATCAAGCAGATGTAAATAGTTAATAAAAATATTAATAATACAATTTTAGAATTTTAGAAAAAAAAAAATTAATTTTACTTTATAACTGAATATTTTATTTTATTTTTTTTACAATGGATCGATTTATTCAAATATTAAGCAATGGTAATGCATTCCAAAAATATGATTATTTAAATTCAATTAAATAGATGCAAATAATCAACTGTGGCATGATTTTGTGTGTGTGTGAGTTTTCAGTGCTGAAATCTGATCTGTTTTATATGATTATTCAAATAAAATTAAATCAATAATAAATATATTAATAATAAAAAAAAATGTAACCATGTTTATACTTTTTAACTGATACACAATAACCTAATGCAATTTTAATAAATGCATTTGAAAATTTTTAAAATGACATAAATGCAAATAGTTCATAAACTGTTTTTTTTTTTTTTCAAATGTGCATCACATTTATTGACGTTAAATCTGTGTAATGCAAATGCATAGACATTTTAAGTGCAATTCAAATATAAAAATCTTCCATTTAGGGCTATGTAGAGATGCTATATCTATATAGGCCGCTCATATGCTTTCGCGACAGAGCCGGAGTTCAGATCATTTGATGTTAATAAATAATATTTGCTGCATCCTCAGAAGACAAAAGACGCAAAAAATGGCAAATGCACAAATTTTCTAAATCTTTCAAACGTGGGATTTACTTTATCAAGAGGCCCTAAAATAAACGTCCACCTGACAGGATTTCAGGAAAGATGGTTTGCATTAAAACCAGATCTGCCTTGTGCATTTGAGAGATGATTTAAAGCGAAATCCGTGGGACGGAAACACGTTAAATGAAGCTGAGAGTACCAAACTATTATCGCTGGCTGAAAGCATCACATTAATTGAAATATTTAATTAAGAAACACCAAATGCAAGCGAAGGATGAGCGTTTCATGACTGAAATCCTGTCATTAAATCTTGCGATTGGATCCCGTATGTTAACGAATGTACCTCACGTCTCTGTCATCCATCGTCTTTCTTTTCTTTTCATGCATTGATGCTGAAGTTCTGAATATATAATATGATTCATGCAGTATGTATTTTATCACCCACAAATTAAGCACAGGGAAATTTTTCTATCTACTGTTTGTTTCGAAACAATACCAATTTGTGCAATACAAGAGCATATGTCAGATATGGTAATTAAAAGGCATATTTTATCTATGCTTTATATAAATATATATATATATATATATATATATATATAAATATATATACATGTATGTAATGTAAAAAAAAAATATCAGTTATCTTGAAGCAAGTGTATTTTATAATGGTAGACTTTGCTGTATTTACTTGCTGTTTTTTATTTAGATTTTTTTTGTAAGAAAAGAAAACTCAAATGATCAACTCTTGTGAGATTTGCGCCGCCTGCGAGGAGCGCGTTTGACGACCGCTGATCTGGGATCGGGTTTCGAGCCGGATCCGTTAGCCAGTATAGATGACCAAACAGGTCCTGGGTCAGTTTTTGGAGACCTGCTTTATCCTCAGAGTCTGAGGACGAGACGACATCGGAACATTCGCCCCTCCAATCATTTTGTGCCTGTTTATTTATTGACGAGGATTTCTTTTGTACACTATTAGGACTTGCATGCGGCAGTATGAGACTTTCCTCCAAGCGTCTAAATTTGTGGATTCTCCCCTCTTTGTTCGGAAGCGACGTGCGGAGTCGACGGGACACTGCGCTTCTCGTCACGAGGACGTGTCGATGTTGTAAAGACGAGGAAACGGGAACGGTCACTCTTTGAAACAGCGTTGTTGCCAATTAGAACACCATGTATATCAATAGTCAAATAAACAATAGGATTCATTCTCTTTGTCATGTCCGCTCAATCACTGTTTACACATTGTGTTTATCAAACATAAGCCACACTGAGAAATGCCACTAAAATACAACTTTGATTTCATGGGGTTTTAAATGTCTTGGAAAAATAAACACACAATGCGTAAATACATGATCTGCTCAAAGGAACCAGTTCCCAGTCAGATTTTCTCAGGTTAGTTCACTTGATCTACATGTGAAAAATGACACAAATATCTGTAAATAAAAATCAATGATTGCTCAATCAATAAGTAGATCAAGAAATAAACACCCAAATATCTTGATATTAGGAACAATTTTGAGCATAACCTTTTTTTCAATTCATTTTTTCAATTACTTGCTAATTTTGCATGTTTATCAAATATACAGTCATTCCTTAAATTAAAAAAAAAAAAAATTCCAAGTTGGATTCCATGGGATTTTTAAATGCCCTGACCAAATAAATCATAAATAAATACATAAATAAAATAATAGAAACACA
>JAHKKF010391810.1:0-12618 GCA_019740295.1 Labeo calbasu | reverse complement strand
CTATCTATCTATCTATCTATCTATCTATCTATCTATCTATCTATCTATCTATCTATCTGTCTATCTCTCTGTCTGTCTGCCTACCTACCTACTTACCTACCTACCTGTCTGTCTGTCAAACTATCCATCCATCTGTCTGTCTGTCTGTCTGTCTATCTATCTATCTGTCTCTGTCTTTATGTCTGTCTATCTAATAATATTAATAATATTGTTATTGATATTTAAATTATTTGGAAAATCCTTCAAAATAAAGTCAGGGTGGTACAGCTTTTTGTTCATTCTTACAAATTAAAAATGTGACATTGTGTTCTTCTGAAGTGCACAAAAGGAAGATAAATGGTGTCCTTGCTGAAAGTAGGTAAGCCCATTATTGTAAAGGGTCATGAGGTGTGGGTCACGTGGTCAATGACTTGATGGCAACATCTCTTAGACCTTGAAAACACCTTGTGCTTGATCTTGGTTTGATCGTGGAGAAACACAATACTGCCTTTTTGTCAGTGGCAGTGAGGTGCTATTACCTTCATGTGCCCTCCAACACACTCAGACCATAACAAACATAATCAAACACATTTATTGAAGTTAAACAAGCTTAACATACAAAGCCTTTGCAGTTACAGAGTTTGTAGCACTTTTGTTTGATTTGTGTATATCAAATGGCTTATAGTAACTAGTGTTTAAGATACCCAGCCAGCTTACAAATCATATACAGTGACTTAAATGTAATATCATACATATTTATGAGTTTCTTAATTACTTTGCACTCATAAGTTTGCCCTCCTGCGATGTCATAACTCACCCTCCCCTCTTGATGCATACACTGTGACTGAACGGTTTTGGCTCACGTTCATCTATCCGTTGGATCATAAATATAGCACCATCAGAGCTCCTTGGTTACACATCCATTGGCATTAATGATAAATCACCTGAGTGGTTGGAAATCAGATACCTGTGAAACATCCTAGTGCAGAGTAACTCTTATCTAAACTCTTAACCATGATTGAAGAGGTACTTAGTTTGTGCGGTGAAAGGATATATCATTTTCCTCTTTACAACACAGAACAGACGTGATGTATACGTAAAATTTAAATGCAGCTTCATCCTGTGGCAATGTCATATATGTTCGGCGATATCGTTCGCAGGACACAAGCAACTGGATTTTCTTTTCTGGTAGATGTGGGCCGAAAGTAGACTTTTGATTTTGGTCATGGTTTATGAATGGACAGCTTACATTGTATGACAAACTACTTTACCGCCTTTATTATTAACAGCACATTTTAAGGCACAAAGTACCTGAACATCTCCTTGAGTTATAATCTTGAGAAGAAACTCCTTGTCGGACAGCCTCCTCATCCAATGGTGATTTTCTGTCTGGACCAATCTACTAAACACAACCACCATTTTCACCATTGCTCTGTGTTTTGTAAGACATTTGTGCTCACCCCATTAGTGGACACCTGATACCAGACTCGCCCATGGACCCGAAGCCCAGATCAGACGCAGGAAACAAGAGCAGACTGAATTCAACAGTGATCTGTATGACCCCTCTGCTCAAATACAGCATTACATTAAGAGAGCGAGCCGCTCTCTCCCACTGTTAAAGCCCACTATGGCTTTGTAAGTGATACAGCGGCTTTTGTCTGCCTTACGCGAGGCTTTCAGAGAGATTGATGAAGTAGAGAGGAAAGAAGCAGAGCTCTCTCTCTCGTTCTCCATCTTTTGTTCTTGGTGGCTAGGGAGGAGACACCTCGAGACATTAGTAACACAGAGCTGCCAGGTTTTAGTTTTGTGTATGTATGATTAAAAGTGAAATTGTGTTACTATATGTGTTATGGTGTCTGAGTGCAGCAGTTAGAGATAGAGTCTTTTGAGATCTCTTAAGACTTCCTTGAGCCCTTGTTCTTGGTCTGGGTCTAGAGTCTTGGATGTGGGTCTCAACCTGTGGTCTCAGACAAGAATGCAGTCCATTTACATCATACTAAAGGTGATAATGACACTGTGAAACAATTTCACTTAATTTACTTGATTAATTAAAGGGATAGTTCACCCAAAATGAACATTCTGTCATTAATTACTCACCCTCGTGTCGTTCCAATCCTGTAAGACCTTCGTTCACCTTCGGAACACAAATTAAGATACTTTTGATGAAATCCAAGAGCTTTCGGACTCTGCATAGACAGCAGTGCAACTATCACAAATGCGTGTTTCAGCAGTGCATAAAAGGGAATAATTACCAAAGTTTGATTTTTGTCAGCAATGGCACACGTGCACTCAAACGGTGTTAACTTGCAGTGAGTTACAGATTTGGTTATAATGGGGGCGTTCTAATATTGTCACGACGCTCGCTTTCTGTGTATAATTTATTCAAGATTTGAACAACAGTTTTTTGTTTTCATGCTGCTCTGAGGGCCAATGTGAAATTGACTGTTTTGTCATGTTTTGCTGATGTATAAACAGCAAGGAATTAAGTTAGTTTTAGATGTGTAGCCTATATAAAAAATATAGCATGCATTTACCCAAAACAAAAAAAGGGGATTAGACTGTAAATTATATCAATTGAAAATTATCAGTCACAATACCAACCAAACGTTTTTTGAACAGTAAGATTTTTATTGTTTTCTAAAGTCTCTTTTGCTTACCAATCCTACATTTATTTGATTTAAAATAATTGTTTTCTATTTGAACGTACTTAAAATTTTAATTTATTCCTCTGATTTCAAAGCTAAATTTTTAGCATCATTACTTCAGTCACATGATCCTTCAGACGTCATTGTAATATTCTGATTTGCTGCTCAAAAACATTTATTATTATTATTATTATTATGGTGAAAACAGCGGAGTAGAATTTTTCAGGTTTCTTTGATGAATAGACATCTTTTGTAACATTGTAGATGTCTTTATCATCACATTTTATCAGGTTAAAACATCCTTACTAAATAAAATTATTACTTTTAATAATTTCTTTCCCCACCAATAAATAAATAAAAAAAAAATAAAAAAAAAAAATTAAAAAATTTTACTGACTTCAATTTTGAATGGTATATTGTGTAATGTTAAAATCTTTTTATTCAGATAAATGCTGATCTTTGGATCTTTCTATTCATCAATATTAATAATATTAATATTATTAATAATAATAATAATAATAATAATAATAAATGTTTCTTGAATAGCAAGTCAGCATATTAAAATGTTTTCTGAAGGATCATGTGACTGGTGTAATAATGCTAAAAATTTAGCTTTGATCACAGGAATAAATTATATTTTGAAATATATTCATATAGAAAACTGTTATTTTTAATAGTAAAAATATTTCAAAATTTTACAGTTTTTTCTGTACTATGGATCAGCAGAAGAAACTTCTTTAAAAAACAATAAAAATCTTAGTCTGTCTATCTATCTATCTATCTATCTATTTATCTATCTATCTATCAGTTAAATGAATATCCTGCTTCGATTTGTGATCTTGATTTTGTGAGACTTGGTTTTGGATCGGGTCTGAATCTGTATCTTAACTCCAACTCTGATATATTTAGACTGGTTTAATCTCACATCATTGTAATTTCTCTTTACATTTCGCCTTGTGTGTGTCAGTGTTTGTTCATAAATATAAATGCTGTTGTCTTGTCGTATGATGAGTGTATAGGCATGAGTTATTTATGCTGGTGCTTTTGCAAACAGCATGAGTTGGTGTGCTGTGATGAATGTGTTTGCATATAAATTGACGTGCGTGTGACATTCTGTATGCGTGTCTGTTGTTATTCTTTAACATGTGAGAGCGTCTCCCTGAGCATCCTGCTTGGCATTCACTGCATCTGAGAGCTCGTTGATCACAGAGAGAAGTGTGTGCGGGGAAACTCGCAGTCCAAACTCACAGCGAGCCGCAGACGTACACAATTCTGTCCCCAGCGCAAGCACACACAGCCGAGACGCAGCGTTACTGCTAACATCAGCACAGAGCACTAGACACTGTCTCCCTAAACACCACATTACTCACCCTGGTATGGTAAATCTCAGCAAAATACACCCCAGCATCTTTCACTGCTTGTGTATGTCTATGCAGGCCAATTTCTAAGTCGCTTTGCGGTTGTTTGTCTCAAAATGGAATACTGTTTCTGCATGTGTACTGCACACGGTATGTAAATATGTGCCTGTAGGCTGTTGAATACCCAGGTGACCTGCTGTATTTGGCAAAACTTGCAGTGTGCAGGCAGAGCGCACAGCGTGAGATGCTGTATCCCACAATGCAGCGCGCTCCACTTGACCTTCTATTTCCAGTGTGACGAATGAACCCGAGGCAATATTAACTGAGATATTTAACCTCCGACTTGACTCATCATTTGATCAGACTGCCAAAAGGGTTCATTCTTTACACAAAATAGGATTAAAAATGCAAAATAAACATTTTTTGCTGAGATAAATATATGACTGGATTCCACTCACTGTTGAGGTAATATGAGAGCTAAGTATCATACTCCTGTTGGAAATGTTTATTATTAGATACTGTATACTGTTTCACCTACTATTTTATATTATTTGATACACTTTGGTCAGTAAGACTTTTATATTAAAAGAAATGAATACTTTATTCAGCAAGGATGTTTTACAATGATTAAAAGTGACAGTAAAGGCATTTATAATTTTACTTCAATTTCAAATAAGTTTGTTTTTGAACTTTCTATTCATTTAAATATACTAAAAAAAGTATGACAGTTTCCACATAAATATTATTAAAAATTAAGAAGAAGGAAGAAGGATCATGTTACCCTGAAGTCTGCTGAAAATTCAGCTTTGCCAACACAGGTATAAATTAAATATTAAAATATATTCATATAGAAAACAGTCATTTTAAAAAGTAATAATATTTCACAACTGTATTTTTCTAATCTAATAAATGCAGCATTGACGAGCATAAAACACTTATTTCTAAAGCATTAAAATGTGTTGCATGGTAGTATATATAGCTGTAATATTTTTATATAATACGCTACCAGTCAAAAGTTTTTAACAGTAAGATTTTTAATGTCTAAGTCTCTTCTGCTCACCAAGCCTGCATTTATTTGATCCAAAGTACAGCAAAAACAGTAAAATTTTGAAATATTTTTACTTTTATTTAAAAATAACGGTTTTCTATTTAAATATATTTTAAAATGTAATTGATTCCTGTGATCAAAGCTAAATTTTCCAGTCTATTACTCTAGTCTACAGTGTCACATGATCCTTCAGAAATCATTTTAATATGCAGATTTGCTGTTTAAGAAACATTATTATTATTATTATTATTATTATTAATATTTAAAAGTTGAGTACATTTTTCCAAAGATCAGCATTTATCTGAAATAAAAAGCTTTTGTTACAATATAAACTATACCATTCAAAAGCTTGGAGCCATAATTTTCTTTTTTTTTTTTTTTTTTTTGAAAAGAAATGATAGAAGTTAATACTTTTATTTAGCAAGGATGCTTTAAATTGATCAAAAGTGACGATAAAGACTGATTTCTATTTCAGATAAATGCTGTTCTTCTGAACTACTCAGATGTTTTCAACATAATATTAGTAAATGTTTTTTAAGCAGCAAATCAGAATTTAGCATGATTTCTAAAGGATCATGCGACACTGAAGACTGAAGTAGTGATGCTAAAAACAGCTTTGTAATCACAGGAATAAATTACATGTTAAAATATATTCAAATAGAAAACAGTTGTTTTAAATGGTAAAAATAGTAAAACTTGTTAAAAAGCATTAAAAATCTTACTGTTCAAAAACGTTTGACTGTTGATAGTAAATCATACTATTCTACATTTTGAAATGCAATACAATGAGGTTATCAAGTAAACTGAGTGCAGTTATCATCAAAAAAAAAAAAAAAGATTGTTTTTATGTTTTATGTCTTCTTATACATTATTTGGTCACACTTTAATTTGGGGACCAATTCTTACTATTGACTCAATAAACTTAGGATTTGCTGCTTATTGATAGTTAGTAAGGTAGTTGTAGGCATAGGATTGAGGAATATAAAATATGGTCATGCAGAATAAGCCATTAAGATGTGCTTTATATGTACTAATAAACAGCCAGTGTGATATGCATGCTAGTTAATAGTGAGAATTGATCCCTAAACTGAATTGTAACCCTTTTTCATGTAAACTTGGAAAATGCCTTTGGAAAAATAGCACAGTCAAATAATGAGCAAAACATCATCTGGTTATTCCATGCAAACATGCGTGGATTATATTTGAGTACATAGTACGTTATTCCGAGCATAGCCATTGCGAGTGAATTTCCGGTTGTCTACAAGCACCTTGAGACTTTTAACTGCTCTGTGATGTAGTGGTAAGTGATTTCTCAGTCTCATCTCAATCAGTGCGATCCATAAACTCCTCCAGCGTGTTGTGCTGATGTAATATCCTGTGCTCCTGAGAGCCGGACTCCCTGGGAGAGATGGATGGAGCTCTTCACGTGCGTGGCTGTGAACAGTCTGCTCGGCAGCACGCTTATATCACGGCTCTGCAGACTCCCCACCTCTCAATCACCTTCACCCTGTCTGAATGACGAACCCAAGGCCCTTCTCTCTACTCTTTCACTCATATTTCTTTTCTCTGTCATTCTTCCTCTCTCTCTGTAGCCTTCACTTTTACTCTCCACATGCTCCCAAATCCCCTCAGCCTCTCGTCTCTGGTCTCCCCGGTAGTCTGGGTGGGTTTCGGTAGCAATCCCTCTTTGCCTGTGTGCTGATAAGGCTTCACTGAGAGCTTTCAGATGCCACTGATTATGTCTCGTCTCTTTGTGCTCTGTTTTCTGGAGATCTCAGCATCTCTCTCACAGCATCCAGCAAGGATGAATGATCGCCTTTTAAAGCTATAAGGCTCTTGAAAAGCACCCTTGTTGTTTTAAAAGGACATCGTGCTTTTCATCTAGAGGGGAAACTTTAATTCCTTCTTCCTTTTTTCTCACTGTTTATCGTCTTTCAGGGATTAGGATTGTGTGTGTGTCTGTGAGGAAGAGATTTTGTGGATTATTGCGCATCGAAGGTTTTTTCTTTCATTTCATTTTCGTTGACCTCTCTGCATCAGTAACATTTTTAAAAGTGTCAGTGAATAGGTTTGATGTCTCAGATCCTGGAGGGCCACCTTCGAAACCAACCTACTTGGATATTTCTAGCAATCATGAAAACCACGATTAGCTGCTTTTGGTTAGAGTTGCACTTTATAATGTTCACATTAAGAGGAGAAGTTCACTTCCAGAACAAAACAATTTCAGATAATGTACACTCTTAAAAAAATAAAGGTGCTTTAAAAGGTTCTTCACAGTGATGCCATAGAAGAGCCATTTTTTGGTTCCACAAAGGAACCATTCAGTCAAAGGTTCTTTAAAGAACCATCTCTTCCTTAACTTTATATTCTGAAGAACCTTCTTTCATCAAAAAAGAAACTTTTGTGAAACAAAATTGTTATGTAACTATTTAGACAAAGAAGGTTCTTCTATGGCATCGTGAAACATCTTTATTTTTAAGAGTGTACTCACCCCATTGTCATCCAAGATGTTCATGTCTTTCTGCATTTGTAAAATTATGTTTTTTGAGGAAAACATTTCAGGAATTATCTCCATATAGTGGACATCTATGGTGCCCGCAATTTCAAATGTCCAAAATGCAGTTTCAGTGCCATTTAAAAAGGCTCTAAACGATCCCAGCAGAGAAAGAAGGGTCGTATCTAGCGAAATTATCGGTCAGTTTCTTAAAAAAAATAGACATTTATCAAATGTTCGTCTTGTCAAGCTCTGCGATGCACATGCATACTCTGTGTAATCTGGGTGAGTACAGTTAGGGTACGTCGTAAAACTCCCATCTCATTTTCTCCTCCAACTTTAAAATCATCCTACATCGCTGTTTTACCTTTTTTTGTAAAGGGTGTTTGATCTTCTTTGCATGTTCACTTTGTAAACACTGGGTCGGTACTTCTGTAGCGATGTAGGATGATTTTGAAGTTGGAGGAGAAAATGAGATGGGAGTTTTTTGACATACCCTAACTTTATTGACCCGGATTACACAGAGTATGTATGCGGATGGCAGAGCTAGACAAGATGAGCATTTGAGGTTAAAAAGTATATACATTTTTATCTTTTTAGAAAATGACTGATCGTTTTGCTAGATAAGACCCTTATTCCTTTACTGGGATCATTTTGAGCCCTTTGAAGATGCATTTATCTGCATTTTGGAAGCATTTTGTATATGTATTTTGTATTTTGTAGTACATTATCTATAATTTTTTGTTCTGGAAGTGAACTTCTCATTTAAGTTGCTTATATAATTTCATAAGGCAAAACTTAGCTAGGAGATCATATGTGTTGCATAATATGAAGTTTACCTTCATTGAGCCAGTAAGTTCCCTTCAAATTTGTAAATAAATAGCTGTGATTGTCAGTTTGTCTTGTTAGGGCTGATATTTTAAACTAACTTTTAAAGGTTAGGGGTCTGTACGTTTTGTTTAAGTTTTTGAAAGAAACCTCTTGGCTGCATTTATTTGATTGGAAATACATTAATATTGTCAAATATTATAACAGTTTAAAATAGCTATTTTCTATTTGATTATATTATAAAATGTAATTTATTCCTGTGATGCAAAGCTAAATTTTTAGCAGCTGTTACTCCAGTCTTCGGTGTCACATGATCTTTCAGAAAACACTGTTAAATGCTGTTTTGATGCTCAAGAAACTTCTTGATCAAATGATCAATGTTAACAGTATTTATTTGAAATATACTAATCTTTTGTAACTAAATAAATGTCTTTATAGTTGTGTTTGATCAGTTTCATCCTGTTTGAATCAAAGTATTAATTTCTTTCAAAAGAAAAACATAATAACAAATCTCACTGATCACAAATTATTGAATGGTAGTGTATTTTTATTCACACAACTTTCAACTTTTCATTGAAATAAGATACATAATAATCATAAAATTATTTTAATTAAATGTAAATTATAATAATAATATAGTCTAAATAGTATTTGTTGATATTTAAATAATATATGAAGAGTTTGTTTGCAAAAACACATAACTTAAATATGACAAAAATCATGTTTTTTATTATGTTATCATGTTTTTATTGTGTTTTATTGTGTTAGTTAGCTGTATTTTTTTAGTTATTTTTGCTTAATCAAAATAACCCAACTGCACTTTGATTGAGATTAATTGGAATGCACAATGAGAAAACATGATTTTTGAAAATTGTTAAGATTAGTCATTGGCAATAAACACTTAAAACAAACTGGAAAAGTAGACATTTGTTTATTTTAATTGACATTTTGGTGACACAGGAAAATGTTTAGACCAATTTCATGCTTGAGAGCCAATAAGAAATAATTTATTTAGTTATTGTTCTCTTTCTTTAAAATGTTAACAAGCGTAAATGTCAGAATCATTGTAAATGTCTAAAGATTGAAGTCTGTCACACAAAACATCTCACTGATGCATTGCAATTGTCTTCCATTTTGGTCCAACCCTTATTTCCGGTCTGTGGCTTTTGTAAACATTTCGTTTATACATAGTTTAATGGTGCAAAAAAAATGTACAAAAGTTGTCACTGGGGTAGTACCCTTTCAAAAGATACACCTTTGTACATTATTAACCTCAAAAGGATATATCAGTACTTAAAGTATACATATGTGCCCCTCGACCACAAAACCAGTCAGCACGGGTATATTTGTAGCAATCGTCAAAAATACATTGTATGGGTCAAAATGATCGGTTTTTCTTTTATGCCAAAAATCATTAGGATATTAAAGATCATGTTCCATTAGATATTTTGTAAATTTACTACCGCAAATATGCATTAAGTACTTCATTTAGACAAATTTAAAGGCAGTTTTCTCAATATTTTGATTTTTTTGCACCCTTAGATTCCAGATTTTCATATAGTTGTGTATTGTCCAAATATACAAACAATACATCTATGGAAAGCTTATTTATTCAAAAAATTTCAAATTTCAAAAAATTGACCCATATGGTCCAGGGTCACATGTAAGAACCTAAATAGTACATATCAGTACTTTTTAAAAGGGTACCGCCCCAGTGACAGGAAGAATTACTGGGCATCCCTTCATACTCTGTCATCATTCTTCCATTCATCTCTTTCTTTCTCTTTTATTTCAGAGGCTTTTGACATGGTGCTCCGTCTGGGTCGTAATTCCACTCTGACACTGTTACGGGAGGAGTTTCCTGGTTTGGGGGCTGGAGCCAGCGGAGCCGTCACACAGTTATTCCTGGAAATGTCTCTCTACATCCTGGGCTCGGATGCTAACGTAAACGACATGGTCTCCACCTTTTTCTCCCGCCTTTTTCCTTTCACCTACCGGCGTCTGCTTGGAAACGGAGCAGTGGCTGGCATCTCAGAAGAATGCCTTCGTGGGGCCTGGAAGGGAACCTCTGCATTCGGGTCGTTTCCCAAAATGATGATGACTCGGCTGTCTCGCTCGCTCCTGGCTACTCGGGTCTTCCTGCAAGCGCTGAACCTGGGCATCGAAGTGGTCAACACCACCCAGCACCTACGTGCGGGCAGGGACTGCGGGCGCTCGCTGTTGAAGCTCTGGTACTGCCCGCACTGTCAAGGCCTCCTGGAGGCCCGGCCGTGCCGCCCGCTGTGTGTCAGCACCATGGGGGCGTGTCTGGGGGGAGCGGCGGAGGTGCAGCCTCACTGGAGGGCGTACGTGGAGGAGCTGGGGTCACTCGCCGCTGCCATGAAGGGGGAGCAGGACATCGAGGCCGTGGTGCTCAGACTGCACGTCATTATCAGACAGGCTCTCAAACAAGCCGTGGCGGCCAAAAGCAAAGTCAGCGCACAGGTGAGTGACACTTTGTCTCAGAAACAGAGTGAGAATTTGAGCACTGTAGGCGATTCCAGCCATTTTGCTAACTTCAGCCATTTTGGTAGCACCTAAAACCTCAACCTCCAAAGACATGTCAGCAAACCCAGTGTCAGCAGAGCAGAACGAGTGAAATGATTCACAGGGAGAGAGTGTTTCTGATTGGCTAGTTTTCTGATTGACTGTTAACAGAGCCTAGGGCTATGAAAATCAAAAAAGCTATCAAGATTTTTCAGGACACCTCTTTCAGTATAGATATATATATAGTTATACATTTACATGCCTAGTTATAGGCAAGCTATAGGCAGTCTTCATCTGTCTGTCAAACATGACACAATTCCAATTCTACTTAACGACTCTAAATCTTTAATGATTTTTTACTATTTTTAAAGGGATAGTTCACACAAATATGAAAATTCTGTCATTAATTGCTCACCCTCATGTTGTTCCAATCCCGTAAGACCTTTATTCATCTTCAGAACACAAATTCTGCACGTTCAGGGAAGAAATTGTTGAATAAAGTCATTATTTTTGACCTCTTTGAGCACAAAAAGTATTCTCACAGCTTCATAACATTGTGGTTGAACCACTGATGTCACATGGACTATTTTAACAATATCCTTACTATCTTTCTTGGCCTTGAACATGATAGTTGCGTTGCTGTCCATGCAGGGTCAGAAAGCTCTTGGATTGCCTCAAAAATGTCTTAATTTGTGTTGCGAAGATAAACGAAGGTCTTACGGGTTTGGAACGACATAAGCGTAAGTAATTAATGACAATTTTTTGTTACTAATTTTTCAAATATTTAAGGAATAAATATTTGAAAAAAAAAGTAAATGGAATAAAACAAAAATAAATGTAAAACAATTTTGCAAAAGGAGTTCACACAGACTTTTTAATGACTTTCAATCTTTTTAGAGGCATTTTAAATGCAATCCTATAATTGGCCTATAATTGTCTAAACATTAAAATAAAAACGTGGAACTTATTTATTAATATTTTTAAAATACCACTGGCAGTGTGTATAATATGAATTTATCTATAATGAATTAATTAATTGGTATATAAATTATAAATTAATAATTATTAAAAATGATCATTAATTATAATTTAATCTTTTTTTTTTTATTTTGATATTCCAAAAAATGGTTAAAATGCTTAAAATATACACAAAATGTATTTTTTAAAACAGCTTTTAAAAAAACTACGGAACCCATAAAGGGACATGATAATGGGAAAAATTAGCTGGAAGTGAAAATTAAATTTCAGTGCTTTTATATTCATTTATAAAACTTTTTGCATTCCCCCAAAAACTGTTTGCAAGCAAATACAAAAGTTTTGTGTTTTTGCAAGCAAGATTTCATCATATGAAAGCTGGATAAATAAGCTTTTCATTAATGTATAGTTTGTTAGGATAGGACAATATTTGGCCGAGATACAACTATTTAAAAATCATGAATCTGAGGGTGCAAAAAAATCTAAATATTGAGAAAATTAAGTTTTCATACATTTACAGTAGGAAATTTACAAAATATCTTCATGGAACATGATCTTTACTTGATTTCCTAATGATTTTTGCCATAAAAGAAAAATCAATAATTTTGACGCGTACAATGTATTTTTGGCTATTGACATTAATTATAACACTTTAATAAACATTTCAGCATTTTTCTCCATATAATGGACTGATATGGTGCCCCGATTTTGAACTTCCAAAATGCAGTTTGAATGCGGCTTCAAACGATCCCAAATGCGGTTGTA
>JAHKKF010391769.1:0-11291 GCA_019740295.1 Labeo calbasu | reverse complement strand
AAGGAAAATACTGTTACTATAAGCACAGGGAAAAAAACAGTGCTCGAACATGATGTGTACACATGATGCCCCCTTCACATTTCTGACTGCCCCCCCCCCCCCATATGTGCCTGTCTAGAACCGGCCCTGGTACCAGTACCTTTCGGAAGATTTTGGAGTGTTTCTGTGGCAATTTTTGCCCATTCATCCAGTAGAGCATTTGTGAGGTTAGACACTGGTGTTATATGAGAAGGCCTGGCCTGCAATCTCTGTTCCCATTCATCCCAAAGGTGTTTAATGGGGTTGAGGCCAGGGCTATGTCTGGGCCAGTCAAGTCCTTGCAAACCAAACTCATCCAAGTATGTCTTTATGGACTTTGCTTTGTGCACTGGGGTACAGTCATGCTAGAACAGAAAAGGCCTTACCTAAACTGTTCCCACAAAGTTGGAAGCTGCGTGATATTGCAGATTTCTGTGTCTTACCATATTATTATAATTATTACATTAATTATGAACACAATGGTTTGTAGTGCAAATAGTTTTACCGTTTACTGCACGTTGTTAATCTTTGTTACTTCCCTATAGCGGCTAATGAACCGGAAGTCTCGCCCCTAGGCTTACAGTATTTTGGATGAACAATGTACTGTAGTTAGAGCCAAACCAAACATTTTTGATTGTTTTATGAGAGAAAAAATATTGAAAATTGATTTTTGAGTGACCAGTCTCAGTCCAATCAGCACCCCCAGTCAACATAAAAAAACGGTGTTTTAAGTATGTAAAAACTAGTGTTTTTCCCTCTTTTTCTTAGCATTATTGCTGTTTCATTATTGTTCATGACATTATAGACGGCAACATGACCTAATATGGAGCCTTTACACCTATATAAGTGACTGTTTAATTTTACCTCATACAAGTATTTTAGGTATATTGAACCTCAGTCAACTCGCCTCATCGACAACATTATAAAATTAGAAACGCTCTGGATTCCGATTGAAGTGGCTTTATTGGCATTATAAAAAGAAAAACATTAAATTATAGACATACACATTTACACAACCTACAATAAAAAGTTTAATAAACAACCAAACATCCACCGAGTCATTTTCTCACATGTGCAGATATATATGCGCCAGACGGCGCTGTCGTTCTTTCGCCTTGCTGAAGTGTGTTGCCAGGTGCTCTTTTTATAAGCGAACGTTTTTCCAGCTTGCTTGTTTTTCTCGCGTAATCTGGCAACATTGAGTTCCTGGCCTTACGAGTCAACATCAGCTTCCTGAGCTCCGTTTCAAACACGCAGCTGGGCAAAAATGGTATGTGTTCATTTATCAGAACCGGTTTCCTTATCAGAAAATACTCGTCCGTTTTAACTTAGCATTAAAATCATACGTCCGAGTGGATATTTAAGCTGCTTTCCCAAAAAACTAGCATTTTAGGACTGGTGGGTCACATGACAGCAGCGAGCTAGCACCGCCTGAGTAATTCAACCCATGTTCGAAACAGTATCGAGTCAGGATGTAGTCAGTCAGTCTTTTTAAAACAGATTAAATCAATGACACTCGAAATGTATTCTTTGCTACATTAACTGATTATGCTTCTCAGTGTTGCGATACTTGGTATAGCGTGTTAATACTGAATGCTGAGTCCAAAACAGTTTGCTAGCCTACAGTGGCTAACATAAAACTGTTCTAGTATATTATATATAACCAGCCTATGTTTGGAAAATTAAATACAGGGCTTTTGTATTGTCACTGCAGCCAAAGCTAGGTGTTAGGTGTATAAACCTGAAGAGAAACGTTTTAAAATGTATGTGCAATGCAATTATCGTTCCAAATCAGTTTTACATTGAATAGTGCTTTCAAAACGAATCGTTGTCATTGAAATGCTTTTGAAAATGATACTATGATCTTATGGGAAGCCTCAACAGCTCTTACCCCAAGCTTCACACTAACCGCCTGCAAGTGCCATCCATTCACCATCCACAATCAGCTAACATTCAATCCAATTTACGTTGAGATTCCAGTTGATATAATTTATCCACTTTGTTTCAGTTTTCTTCCTGTCTTTCATCTTTTGTATGTTGTTTTTTTGTTGTGATTATGCATCCACATCCCCTCCCTCACACCCTTCCTCACCCACTGTTCCCCATCCTGACCTCTGCATCGTATTCAGGCTGGTCACAGAGTAAGTGCCTCTCCAGACCTCACATGCTCACCGTCTTTTCAGTTTTAGACTAGTGCTGCTTTTTCCTCTGGGTTGCTGGATCTAGCACGATTTCTCTCATCCTCAATCTTGCTCTCTGTTTGCATTGCTCTGGGTTTACGATGTTCTTCATCAAGCGAAACTAATTTCTGGGATCATCAAGTAGTAAATTATCTTATTAGCTTGCAGACTACTCTTCCACCTGGCTATTTTGAGAATATATTGTCTTGTTTTTATGCATTACAGGAAGTTTTTGTGTGTGTTCTGCATATTTTTTAAACATTGTGATGTATATTTTAAACACAAGCTTAATAGAGTATCAGTGAGACTTGGTCAAACATCCTGGTCTCAAAAATAGTGGCATATGTTTGGAATGGGATACTAATGTGCTGTGTACAGTGCGGTATATGATGAATACTTCCTACTATTTTATTTAAAGTATGTGAAATGGTATGCAACAATGAACATTTGTAATTACAAATTACTAAATGCCAAGTTCTATCATGAAACTAGGCATAGGCCGATGGGGCCTTAAAGCAAACTGATGATATTCACAGCATTAAACTACTTGACACAAGCTGATTGGTTCATGTTGCATATGCAGCCAGTGAGCTTGCTGCTTTACATTTCAATGGTTAGTATTCACTAGAGCATTTTGCAGCACACTTTCAGAGTTCGTCTGAAACCCTCCACCTCCCCAGCTCCACCTGTATAGATCTGCTAGATTTGCTATGTATTAGCAGTAGCATGTTTCTGTACTTGCTTCGCAGCAGCAGCAATAATCTACAACAGCAATAATCAACAGCAACAGCGTTGCAGATGTATTCCAGCAAGACCAAATACATTACCATTGTCATATTCATTACCATGCTACAATCTTCAAAGAGTTGTCATGATAGAAATGCATTAATGCCACCTCTGAGCAGCAAACAGTATGTAAAGACACCTAAATGCCACTTTAGAAGCTCTTCTATGCCACCTTTGCAGGATAAATTTGGTATTAAAACCGTCAGTTTGCATCCAGTTTTGTGTCTGAATGTCATAACTTAGGGCAGTCAAATAATAAAATATTGCATACTACATACACTACAAGTCAAAAGTTTTTGAACAGTAAGAAGTCTCTTTTGCTCACCAAACCTGCATTTATTTGATCCAAAGTACACCAAAAACAGTCATATTTTTCAATACTTTTTACTATTTAAATAACTGGTTTCTATTTGAATATGTTTTAAAATATAATTTATTCCTGTGATTTCAAAGCTGAATTTTTAGCATCGTTACTCCAGTCACACGATCCTTCAAAATCATTCTAATATTTTGATTTGCTGCTCAGAAAACATTTATTATTATTATTATGTTGAAAACAGTTGAGTAGTATTTTTTTTCAGGTTTCTTTGATGAATAGAAGTTCAGAAGAACAGCATTTATCTGAAACAGAAATCTTTTGTAACATTATAAATGTTTTTATCATCACTTATGATAAATTTACAGCATTCTTGCTAAATAAAAGTATCAATTTCTATAATTTCCGACTTGAACAGCAAATCAGTATATTAGAATGATTTCTGAAGAATCGTGACACTGAAGACTGGAGTAATGGTGCTGAAAATTTAGATTTGATCACTGGAATAAATCACATTTTAAAATATATTAAAAGCAGTTATTTTAAATAGTAAAAGTATTTCACAAGATTACTGTTTGCTTCATTTTGGGTCAAATAAATGCAGGCTTGGTGAGCAGAAGAGAATTAAAAAAAAAAAACATTAAATCTTACTGTTCAAAAACTTTCGACTGGTAGTGTACATAAAATTTCATATTGCTACATACTGCAGAAACAGTGTGTCTGAAATGGCAGTAGGTACTTCCTTTTTTGCAACCATTAAAAAGTGTTTTAGTATGAATTTATTCTAGATGTGCTGAATTGGCCATTTTGTGTCAATTGTGCCAATTGTATCTCTTCACTGCAATTCACAAATCCTCTCTCGTGGCCTTAAATATATATTAAACTGTCCGTTGAATGCATACTTCAAAATTTCATCATCTTGGATACTTTTTCGACACGCGACTCTTTTCGCATACTGTTCTTGCCGTCTATATTGTATGTGATTTCTGATGCAGCCACAGTGTAGGGTGTTAGTATGCTATTCCAAACATAGTCATGTTGTTTTCAAATGTTCACCTGTGTTATGTAAGATCTCAGTTTTCTATAATACAAAAGATTTGATTCTACTGTACATTTTTATGTAGGCTTGTATGTGAGCGGTTTGATCTCGTCCTGTTTTAGGTTTGGCAATCTCAGCAGTGTTAGAATCAGCTCTTTTGCCCTCAGCTTTGACTTGATTGCTGTCTGAAGAAAATTTGACATATTAATGCTTCCAAATACATTCCAAAATATTCTCTCCCAAATGTTTTAATTAAAAATTTAATTCAGACAGCAATGCTTTGCTTTTGATTCCACTATTCCTTCACTTTTAGTGTCAATCAACTAAGTTTTGTACTCTAACAAGTGTTATTTCGCCATTAGCTGGTCCTTGTGTTAGGTGACCTTCACATTCCCCACCGATGCAACACCCTGCCTGCCAAATTCAAGAAGTTGCTAGTGCCTGGCAAGATTCAGCACATCCTCTGCACGGGAAACCTTTGCACAAAGGAGAGCTACGACTACCTGAAAACACTCGCTGGAGACGTGCACATTGTCAGAGGAGACTTCGATGAGGTTGACTTTAAGTTCCTATTTCCGTTTTTCCTAGCTGTTCATGCTCTGTTTTAACTTTTCGCATTGCTTGTTTTTAAATGACAGAACTTGAATTATCCGGAGCAGAAGGTGGTGACGGTGGGGCAGTTTAAAATCGGCCTGATCCACGGACACCAAGTGATCCCGTGGGGCGACATGGCGAGCTTGGCGCTGCTTCAAAGGCAGCTGGATGTGGATATCCTCATTTCTGGTCACACACACAAATTTGAGGCTTTTGAGAATGAAAATAAATTTTATATAAACCCCGGATCTGCCACAGGGGCCTATAGCGCACTGGAAAGGTATAACATTTACTTTTATATTCTTCCCATCATGTTATATGCACTTGATTACATGGATGATTGGTGATTAAATTGTCTTTTTACAGCAACATCACACCATCGTTTGTTTTGATGGACATTCAGGCATCTACGGTGGTAACGTATGTCTATCAGCTCATCGGAGACGACGTCAAAGTCGAGAGAATCGAATACAAAAAGTCTTAAAGAGCACGGATACTCTCAGCTGCCTTCTTTCAGGATGCTAATCTTGTCATTCCCTCTCACCTGAACGTCACAAATGCTGTATCATAACGTTACGCTATATTTTAATGTAATATATAATACTGTTTATATGTCACCAGAATGTCAGCGTTGTGGTTTCAGCAGATGGTTATTGAGGATGCAATAATGCTGCATTATTTGCATAATGTTAGTGCGAAGTAGTCTTCTAAATATGTTATGTGCCCTATTAATTTTTTTCAAGGCCCTTGTTAAGTCATCTTTCATAAAATAAAACCCCACATCTCATGAGCAGTGTAATCGTTTCTTATTGTTTCTTTAAGAAAACACAAAATTAAACACATTATTAAAATGACTATTTTGAAATGTCTCGAACAATCTTTTACTTAAAACTGGAACGTCTTGGGTGTGTTTCAAGTATGATCATGTTAGATATATTTCTTAAATGACAAATTAAATAGATTGTGTTAGGTAAGGAATAGAAAGTCCTCATCGTCGTCTTCCGATTCATTAAAAGACAAGCCACTCATGTGTCCAGCAAGATATGAATCCATTTCAGTCGCCTCCCATTCAAAGTCTTCTTCCCATGGACGTGATCCTGGAAATTTAGGTCTGTTAAACGCAGCTACACTACCAGTCAAAAGTTTTTGAACAGTAAGATTTTTAATGTTTTTTAAAAGAAGTCTCTTCTGCTCCCCAAGCCTGTATTTATTAGTAACATTTTGATGTATTTTTACTATTTAAAATAACTGTGTTCTATTTGAATATATTTTAAAATGTAATTTATTCCTGCGATTTCAAAGCTGAATTTTTAGCAGTATTACTCCAGTCACATGATCCCACAGAAATCATTCTAATATTCTGATTTGTTGCTCTCAAACATTTATTATTGTTATTATTATGAGTACTATTATTATGTTGAAAACAGAAGAGTAAAATTTTTCAGGTTTCTTTGATGAATAGAAAGTTCAGAAGAACAACATTTGTCTGAAATAGATATCTTTTGTAACATTATAAATGTCTTTATCATCACTTCTGATCAATTTAAACATCCTTGCTAAATAAAAGTATTAATTTTCCCCCCAAAAAAAGAAAAAATTATACTTACTCCAAGCTTTCGAATGGTAGTGTATAATGTAACAAAAGCTTTTTATTTCAGATAAATGCTGATCTTTGGATCTTTCTATTCAACAAAGAATCCTAAAAGAAATGTACTTGACTGTTTTAAATATTGATCAAAATAATAATAAAAATGTTTCATGAACAGCAAAACAGCATATTAGAATGATTTCTGAAGGATCATGTGACACTGAAGACTGGAGTAATGATTCTGAAATGTATCTTTGATCACAGGAATAAATTACATTTTAAAATATATTCAGATAGAAAGCAGTTATTTTAAATAGTCAATATTTCACAATAATCCTGCCTTTGCTGTATTTTGGATCAAATAAATGCAGGCTTGGTGAGCGGAGGAAAATTATTTAAAAAACATTAAAAATCTTACTGTTCAAAAACTTTTGACAGGTGTATATGCTTTAAATAAGCTCAAGTTTTCATCATATCAAAATCATAGCAAATCCTATATATTATACTGTTTATAGTCTGTAAAGTAACAAACCTACCTCGTGAAGAAGCATGTTTTCCAATGGTAGTCCTTTTATTTCTTAAATGTATCATATTTGATTTTGCAAATCCAGAAGACACTCTGTTAAGAAGTTAAATATTAGGATCACAGCTATTTCTTTCAGTGTTTGAATATTTTTTGCAGGTGGCATTATTTTCTTACCTTTGATGATTGATGATTTTAGGTAAAGTTGTTTTTTTGACTTTATCTGAGGTTGAAGATCTCTTTCCACTGTCTTTTGTCTTTTTCGTTGATGTGCTTTGAGAGTTTGTCGTGTGCTCCTCTTGTGTGGTGTATGTTGACATCTGCCGCTTCACGTTTAGATTCACATTCTCATCTGGCACTAAATATGAAGTATATTAAATTATATATTTAATTGAAATAAAAGACATTGCTAATACAGGCAGATATGCTTATAAGAGGCGATGGTTCACCTGTCCTGATACAGCGGTGTAACACATTCATATAGTGCTGACATATTAACTGACGCATGTGCTCTTTACTGTACGCCTCTGCGATACTGTACAGAAAACGCTTCTGTCCGGGTGTCAATCCTGGGTGCTGAAAATGAGAGTGAATGTCAATTTTGAAGAACTTGGCATAAGTTTCTTAATAGCTGCAGAACCAGTGCTAAAATGATATATCAGATGTATTTATCAATTGATTGCAAAAAAAGAAAAAAGTCAAATGTTTTTTATGCTCACCAAGGCTGCATTTATTTGACTAAAAATACAGCAACTACAGCAATATTATGAAATATTACAATTTTACATTCTCTTTTCTATTTGAATATATTTTAAAATGTAATTTATTACAGTGATGACAAAGCAAAATTTTAAGCAGACAAAAATTCAGATTTGTTACTAGAGCAATAAACGTCATTTTCAAATATATTCAAATAAAAAACACTGTTATTTTAAATTGTAATTATATTTCTCAATATTACAGTTTTAACTGTCATTTTAATGAAATAAATGCATAAGAGACTTCTTTTGCAAAAAACATTTTAAAAACAACATTTCTAATTATTGCAGACTTTTGATCACTAGTGTATATTTCATGAAATACCTGTAAAAATGGAGCAGCAGTTATGGTCTTAGGGATAAGAATAGTTTTAATGCCCCGATCTTGTTCTGGCACTTGTACAGTTGCAGGTCTTTGTATTTTATGTCCAAATACTGAGTTTGTTTTGCCTGGATAAGGAGAAAAATTAAGTCCTTTAATTAGTTACAGTTCAGATAATACATATTAATAAAAAGTAATAATTTCCATATAATAGTTTGGAAATGGCTACATATGACAGCCATTTGTCTTGAGAGGATTTTGGGATGCCTGTTTGGTCCCACTCAATTGGGTCAGAGACTCTAGTTACTCTGTCCAAATTATACAGGTGTAATGTTTCTGTAATTTACACAGATTGAACTTGCTACTGTAGCCAATGGAAAAAACATGTCAGGTTGCTAGGGAGATAAAATGGTTGTGTTTTGAATTCAAGCTCAAATTTACTGTACATGCTATTGCAAATGTATATACTGTATTTACAGATGTATATACAACATAAGAGTGCTGTGGAAATGCGGTGGTCTGAATCAGAAACAATTTTAGAACAGTACAACCTGCAAAATAATGCATGTAAGTTATGTAAAGTATACAAAAATACTTTAAACCTTGTCTGAGTTTGCAATAAGTTTATAGAAATTGGAAAATTAGCTGACATCCATATAATTTTAACTGCATCTTAAGTCTTTTTTAAAATAGAAATTGTGTGCGGTTTAACCTATAAAACCTACAAAAACTTTAGGTTGTATATTTACATTATATAGGCTACACAGTATGTAAATATATAGGTCATATTAGCAATAATAATTAAATATGGAATAAACTTACCAGTTTGCACATGGTTAAGACCAGAAGGCCTGTAAAGACAGTATATCATAGAAAATACATAATTCATGTGACGACATCACAATAATTTGCATAGTCGTTGTACGATATTCTGAGGCTTACCTTGGCAAAAACGACTTTTTGTGGTACAGACGGCTTTTATCGTTGTTTTCAAGGAATTTGACGTGCTTTTTCATGCCGGAGTGTTACCTGAACTGAGACTTGTAGAATATTTACAAGTGATATAAGGCGAGCTGTAATCTCATCCGATACTGCGCGAGTGCGTTTCAAGTGTTTTGTCCTCAGCGGGCTTCCGTAGGTGACGGAAAACAGCATGGCTTCTGTAGATATTGTAAGTGGGACACATTGTTGAGGCAAGTAACGTTTTTGGTGAAATAAGTGAAAACGATATACCATCTAGTGCTGTTGGAGCTGGAGATTTGACAATGCCTCGATACGCGCAACTAGTGATGGGACCTGCCGGAAGTGGAAAGGTAATTCAGTATCATGAGGACTAGTTGGGTTAACATACTAAATGATACCTAGTAGTTATGATTATATGTTATTGTGTGCATAATTATGCTTAAGTGTTATCCAAAAACACCTGTCTTGTCTGCATTGGTCGTATTTGTTTTAGTCTAAGTACATGTCTTGAACCATTAATATGTAGTTGCTTATTATGAGGTATAGTGATTTTTATGTTCTATCCGAGTAATATATTCGAGTTATTTTCTGTATTTTTCAGAGTACTTACTGTGCCACAATGTTAGAGCATTGTCAGGCCCTCAACCGATCAGTACAGGTGGTGAATCTGGATCCAGCTGCAGAGCATTTTCAGTATCCTGTCATGGCAGGTCAGGAATCAATATATAGACACACACAGAATAAAATACAATAAGATTTTCTGAGCAGTTTGTATTAGAATGTTTTTAGGATCGTGAGAAACAAATATATTGTCAAGGGTTCTCAAACATTTCACTGGTAGACTCTGTAACATGCAGACAGTTTGGTCATTATTTACATTGATTGTTTACATTCAGAAAAACAAGATGTCAGATTTAAAAAAAAATAGAACACAATAAATAAAAATAACATGATTATTGGTAAGAGAAAAATCAAGTACTAAATTAAAAGACCATTTAATTACATATTACAATGGCAAAAAAGAAAAACATATACAGTACCTTGCAAAAGTATTCACACCCCTTTATTTTTTCATGTTTTGTTATAATGCAGCTTATGTTAAACTGCTTTAAACTACGTTTTCCCCCACGTCAATCTACACTCCACACACCATAATGACAAGCATTGTGACAACTTTGCAAATTTATAAAAAAATAAAACACTGAAATTAGTACATTGCATAAGTATTCATAAAAAAGGCTGCAATATTACAAAATGTGAAAAAAATGAAAGGGTATGAATACTTTCGGAAGGCACTGTATATGGATAAATAACTTAGAATAAGATGTATCATATGCATTTAGAAAATAGATAGGTGATGAATTTTGAATTCATTATAATCGTTTAAAGTTAAGAGGTCAGATTTCTACTAAATACTTTTACATTGCATATTTTAAAAAGTCTAAAGTCATTTTGTATTTTATTAGTAGGGTTGCCTTTATTAACAGTATTAGCATTTGACATTAAATTAAAAACAACATCCTAAATATAAAACTGCATATAAGATGTCTTTTTTGCCAAACAATTCAGTCAAACTCTCTTTTCTCAGAAAATGAACTATGGACCAGGACCTCAATTATTGTCATTTCTGTAACATGCTTATTTTTAAAGACATTTAATGTGTTACAGTTTTCTCTGCACTCAGATATTCGAGAACTAATCCAGGTAGATGACGTTATGGAGGATGACTCTCTGAGATTCGGCCCCAATGGAGGACTGATCTTCTGTATGGAGTACTTCGCTAACAACTTTGACTGGCTGGAGGAGAGTCTTGGTCATGTGGAGGATGACTACATACTGTTTGATTGCCCTGGTAAGAGGTGATGTACCAGATGTATGACGCTGTTGTGGATTGGAATGAAACAATACAGAGATGAAGAGCATTGTGTCTTCTGGACTGCAGGTCAGATTGAGCTGTATACGCATCTGCCTGTAATGAAGCAGCTTGTGGAGCAGCTACAGCAGTGGGAGTTTCGTGTGTGTGGAGTCTTCCTGGTTGACTCACAATTCATGGTTGAGACCTTCAAGGTAACGTTTGGCACCTGGCACTGACAAAAAAATTAATATTATCATTTTAGAAAGTGGAAATGAGGTTTGTTTTGGCAAGCATGTGCTGTATTTTTTGAGATTTTGGGCTGTCAAACGATTAATCGTGATTAATCGCA
>JAHKKF010391608.1:0-25935 GCA_019740295.1 Labeo calbasu | reverse complement strand
TTTTTCTTATATACAGTATATAAGAAAAACAAACAAATTGTTTATTAATCAATTGTGCCGTTTATATATATATATATATAAATAAAATAATTGTTTTCTATTTGAGTATATTTAATAAATTCCTGTGATCGAAGCTAACTTCTTTGCATCATTGCCAGTCTTCAGTGTCACATGATCCTTAAGAAATTATTCTAATATGCTGATTTGCAGCTCAAACATTTTATTATTATTATCAATATTTAGAACAGTTGAGTACATTTTTTCAGGATTCTTTGATGAATAGAAATGACCAAATATCACCATTTATCTGAAATAAAAAGTATTTGTAACATATACCATTCAAAAGTTTGGAGTCAGTATAATTTTTTTTGAAAAGAAATTACAGAAATTAATACTTTTATTTGGCAAGGCTGAAAGATTCTAAATGAAAAATGCTAAAGACATTTATAATGTTACAAAAGATTTCTATTTCAGATAAATGCTGTTCTTCTGAACTATATATTTACCAAAGAAACCTGAAAAATATCAACTCAGCTGTTTTCAACATTGTAATAATAATAAATGTTTTTTTGAGCAGCAAATCAGAATATTAGAATGATTTTTGAAGGATCATGTGACACTGAAGACTGAAGTAATGATGCTGAAAATGCAGGTTTTGAAATATTGGAATAAATTACATTTTAAAATATATTCAAATAGAAAGTTATTGTAAATAGTAAAAATATTTCAAAAATGTTACTTTTTGCTGTTCTTTGGATCAAATAAATGCAGGCTTGGTGAGCAGAAGAGACTTAAAAACCATAAAAAATCTTAATGTTAAAAAACTTTTGACTGGGAGTGTATATATATTATTTAATATTCTATTATTATGTCAATGTAGCAACTTGTCACATTAGTATAGAGTCTAATTAATGTGCGGTATGTATTGTATAACACGGTTCATCCAAAAAAAACCTGGTTTATATAATAACAGTCATCATGTTATCAAAGACACCATTTTAAGTTAGCTTAGCTGATCTTGAATTTTGTGTTAATGTGTTCCTGTTGTATGTTAGGTCTCAGCTCTGGCATTAAATACCACTTCTACGGTGATGGCATCAGCTCAGACGGGCGCAAACAGTCTGATTCGTCTCTGGAGCTACAGCGGAGGAGTTTGTCAAACCATCATTCCTACACACACACATGCTCTGAATCTGCTCAGGTACAACAAACAAACAAATACAACACAGATCTGTCACAATGGCAGCTGGATTTCTCAAGCTATCAAGTGATATTTTTGTTGTTTCAGTTTCTCTCAGAGTGGAGGAGTGTTGTGTGGCGTAGGGAAAGACAGCCACAACAAAACTGTAAGTGTTTTGCATGTAAAGCAAAAAAATGTTTTTTTTGTGAATTTTGTGTATGTTTGTCTTAATTTTTCGATTTGATCATTTAGACGGTTGTTCTTTGGAACACTCGGCGTGTGGGGGAAGGAAGTGTGGTTCCAGTCTTGGCTAAAGCACACACAGATGTGGACATCCAGACAATGAAGATAGCGTTCTTTGATGAAACACGGTACACATAGACAATTATATTGTAATGTATCCTGCTAAATTAGCTATTCAGTGTAGGATTTTGCTTTGATGCAAATGTTGTATTGCCCGATTTTAAGTGCGTATGTGTTTGTGTGTGCAGTATGGTGTCGTGTGGCTTAGGTAACATACGTCTGTGGCGTGTGCGTGGCGGTTCTCTACGCTCTTGTCCGGTGAATCTGGGACAGTATCACAATTTAGAGTTTACTGACCTCGCCTTTGAGCAGGGACACACTCAGGACCGTCCAGTGGATGAACGCACGCTGTGAGTACACAGAAACACGTGACATTATGACAAATGACCAGACACATCAAACTCTCAGCTGTCCACTTAAATCACTGTAGTGCTGACATTAATGATGTCATTTGATTGTGATCTCATCATGAGGTGTTTTGTGACTGGGCAGGTTTGTGAGCAGTAGGAGTGGTCACATCCTGGAGATTGATTATGTTGTCATGGCGATAAGAAACATCAGGAGGCTCCTCCCAGCTCAGGAGAGCCACGCCCACCAAAGGGAGAAACAGACCTTTAGCACAGGTGAGATATTGTGTTTTGTGAGCAGCAGAAGTTAGTTGCACTGGATCATTCCTAAATACATCTCCCACTGTGTATTTCCTACTTTCTCAGTTACTTTGTAAAATATGTGTCAAAAAGGCCTCAAATTTTTGACATTTCTTTAGACATTTCACAATTTGATTCAGTTTCGAATTCGATTCAAGGAATCCGAATCCTTAATTTTTCCTAGTTTTTCTGCAATAGTTTAAATGAAATTAAATTGAGATGTAATTTGCATGGTGGAATTAATTATTTTAAATAATTATTTAAAAATTATTCTTTGATTAATTCTTAAAAATATCAGCTGTTAAACACACCTAGGCCACTAGAAGACTGCAGCAAAGTCCAAATTAAATTAAATTAAATTTGAAAATATTAAAATTAAATAAAGATGTAATTTGCATGGTGAAATAATTATTTTTATTCATTATTTTTGATGCTCAACATGTTTAAAAAATCAGCTACTGAACACACAGTTTACTGGAAGTCTCCAGCACAATAAAAATAGCAATATTCTGTTTCATATAATTTTTTTTGAAAGTTCATTAAAAATGGAGTAAAAAATTAAATTAAAATATATTTAAACAAATGCTGTTGTTGTTGTTGTCATTATTATTATTTCATGTCTATAGGCACTTTAATTATAATTAAGAACTGTAGTAAATAATTTTTTAGATTATATTTTAGTAATAGATTTTTGATTTTTCACAATTTGATTCACTTTAGAATTGGATTCAGGGAATCCAAATCCTTAATTCTTCCCAGTTTTTCTGCATTAAATTAAATTAAATTAAATTAAATTAAATTAAATTAAATTAAATTAAATTTGCATGGTGGAATTAATTATTTTAAATAATTAATTAAAAATTATTCTTTGATTAATTATTCAAAAAATATCAGCTACTAAACACACACAGGCCAATATTCTGTTTCATGTATTTTTTTTCTTTAAAAGTTCTTTAAAAATGGGGCAAAAAAAGAAAATATGTATTTTTAATAAATAAATGTAGTATTTAATCTTTAATTGAGAACTATAATAAATTATTTTTGTTATCTATTTAATATTGACTGTATTATAAATGTATTTTCAGGTGCCGGTATTGCAGTGAACAGCATCAGTGTGTGTGATGAATTCTGCGTTACTGGTTCAGAGGACGGATTTATGCGTCTGTGGCCTCTTGACTTCTCATCGGTTTTCTTAGAGGCGGGTCGGTACTCTCCTGTCAGTCACTCTCACAACCAGTTATCTTGCTTAAAACTAACTCACTGAGATTTTGTTGTGTTTATAGAGCACGAGGGGCCTGTCAGTTTGGTGTGTGTGTCTTCAGATGGCTCAAGAGTTCTAGCAGCCACAGCCACAGGGAATCTTGGGTATCTGGATGTCAGTACCCGCGGTTACCGTACACTCATGAGATCACACACAGCGAATGTTTTGGGCTTTAGCGTGGACGGCGTTAGACGACGGGTCACCACAGTGTCCAAAGACAGCACTGTACGGGTGTGGGACATGGACACCATGCAGCAGGTCAGATATGGGAATGTTTGTTATTAAAACATGAATGCACACATACATGCATGCTTTCAGATGCCAGACATAGGCTGATATTACATTAAAGCAATCTCTTATTTGTATTGTAGCTCTATGATTTTGTTTCTGATGATGATGAAAGTCCCTGTTCAGTTGCGTTCCATCCCAGCATGCCTCTCTTCGCTTGTGGATCCAGCTCTGGAACTGTCAGAGTGTTTGATATCCAAACATCAAGCCTAATTGCTCAGCACAGGTATATACACACTCTCAAATACACTTTTTTTTTAAAAGAAATTAATATTTTATTAAGCAATAATGACATTTATAATGTTAAAAAAACGATTTTTATTTCTAATAAATGCTGGTCCTTTTATACATACAAAAAAAATCCTGAAAAAAAAGTATCACTATTTACCACAAAAATATGAACAGCACAAGCATTTTCAACACTGATAATAATCAGAAATGATTCTTGAGTAACAAATCAGCGATTTCTGAAGGATCATGTGACACTGAAGACTGGAGTAATGATGCTGAAAATTCAGCTTTGCGTCACAGAAATAAATTATATTTTAAAATATATATTCAAATAGAAACAGTTATTTTAAATTGCATTAATATTTCACAATATTGCTGATTTTACAGCATTTTTGATTAAATAAATGCAGCTTTATTGAGCATAAAAAAACATTAAAAAGTTTTACCAACACCAAACATCTGAACGGTAGTTTATATTTTAGTAACATTATTTTAACTGCATAAAACACACATACATCATTTATATTTCTCATAAGTGTGTATTATAATGTGTGTTTGCAGGCAGCACAGTGGATCAGTTGAGTGTGTGATATATTCTCCCGATGGTCAGTGTCTGTTTAGCACTGGTGCTCTTGGATACTTGGTGCTTTATAACTCTTCTCAACATGACCATCATGTGGTCCGTGTTCTGAGTGAGTAAATGGACGCCTTTACGGCACAATATAAATCATACGTTTAATATCAGTTGCTCTTCACAGCACATTCAAATAAGCTAATTTGAGCTAATGCTTTTCTGGAGAATTGGAATATCTGTGTTGAAGCAGCATTCTGAATTCTGATATTTTTTTCTAAGGTAATGTGGTTGCACAGGGTGTGAATCGTGGCCCAGATACTTTGGCTGTGAGCTCTGACAGCCGCTGTCTAGCACTGGTCGGACCGACCGAATACATTGTCACGATCATGGAGGCACAGTCACTTAATGAGGTACATCAAAACCATGTTTTTTCAGAGAAGAGCATTTGACCTGATCCCATTGTCTTTCTCTCGCTGTTTCTTTCCTGTCTACTTACCGCTTTCCTAAAAAAAAGTCCAAAAATTAAATAAAACCAGAAGAAACGACAACGAATGAATAAATAAATAAATAAATACATTTGAAAAGTTTTTAAAATCATACTTTGATTTTAGTTAATTTCAAATTTAAACTCAATTTATTGTTTGAAATTTATTATTAAATTTTCTTTTTGAAATGTACTAATTTCAAATGCAATTTATTGTTTTAAAACAGTAATTTATGACCAGTGTTAGTATTATTTTTTTTACTATTTTTTTATTTATTTTTACTTTTATTTTATATTTTCAGTTTTCATTTTAATTTTAGTTTTAAGATTTATTAATTTAGCTATTGATATTATTATTGTTAATATTTATTTTTATTAGTTTTTGTTTCTAAAATATGTCTATTAGCATATTACATTTCTGTATTTTTCTAAATAAATATAAATGTCTGTAGCTTTAATTTATTTTTATTTCACATTTAGTTTTAGCATTTTTTTTTTTTAAATTTAACCTAAACTTTTTTTTCCATTAGTTCCCAAGGCAACATTTTTATTTTTTTAAGTTTGTCAAAAATGTATTTATTAAAATGATTTGTAGTAGTTTGTTTTAGTTAACAATAACAAATCTATATATGACCCCTGGACCACAAAACTAGTCATAATGGTCGATTTTTTTTATTATTATTTTTTTTTTAATTCATATATACTTCTGAATAAATAAGTTTTCCATTAATGTATGATTTGTTAGGATAGGACAATATTTGGTCGAGATACAACTATTTTAAAATTTTGGAATCTGAGGGTGCAAAAAAATCAAAATATTGAGAAAATCACCTTTAAAGTTGCCCAAATGAAGTTCTTTGCAATTCATATTACAAAACAAAAATTAAGTTTTGATATATTTACGGTAGGAAATTTACAAAATAGCTTCATGGAACTTGACTTTTTCTTAATATTCTAATGATTTTTGGCATAAAAGAAAAATCATTTTGACCCATACAATGTATTTTTGGCTATTACTACAAATATACCCATGCTACTTTTGACTGCTTTTGTTGTCCAGGATCACATTTATGACATAATGTACATGCTAAATAGTGTTTATTTGTGTGTGTGTCGCAGTTACTCAGGGTTGATGTGAGTATTCTAGATGTTGAGAGCACAACGCTGGACTCGGCCCTGAATGTGTGTTTCTCACCCACATCACTGTCACACCTGCTCGTCACCACATCCGCCAATAAGATCCTCTGGATTGACACACATACAGGACAGCTGCTCAGACAGGTGAAACCCTGAGGGGCGAACACTTTCTAAGAACATAACATTTCAGATTTCAGTATCATTATTCATGTACTTACAGGTGTCTGAGGTGCATAAGCATCCGTGTGTGTCTCTGGCGGTCAGTGAAGATGGCCGGTATTTGCTGACGGCAGGTCAGAACTGTCTAAAGGTGTGGGACTATGACATGCACCTGGATGTCAATTCACAGGTATGTTTGTTTGAACACTGGATTTGCTGACATTCAGATTTAGATGTTGAATCAGATCAAGAATGTGTCTGTTTGTTCTCCAGGTTTTCATTGGTCACTCAGAGCCTATCAGACAGGTGAGGTTCACACCTGATCAGATGGGTGTGGTCACTGCAGGCGACGCCCTCTTCTTCTGGGACTTCCTGGCACCTCCACAGGAAGCTGTAGACTACAAGTAAGACCTCTATCATGTTTTCCACAATGCTGTATTTGTTATGTAGCTATTTGTTAGATTTTTTTAAGTTGTTAAACTCTTTCTTTTTTCCTAACAGGTCTCCAGATAATAAAGTCCCCCCTCGTAAATCAGGTATGATTAGCTAAATATTAATTGTGTCTGTTATTGGAAGATTGTGAGTGCTTGGGTCAAACTCACAAATCAAACAAAATCAAATTCCACTTAATTAAAAGAAAATAAATATATTTATTTCCATAAAGAAGAGAAAATAGATTTTATGACCTTCAAAATTAAATAAAATAAGATTTTTAAACACTACTGTAAATCAGTAATAATAATAATTTTTAATTAATGCATTTTAAATATAACAAAAATATTTTAAAAATATAAACTAAAAACAAAGTTAATCAAATATTTATTTTTTCAGCTCACAGTTGGGCGGAGCTAAATAGAGTGGAGCTGTCCAATGAGAGCCCTCGAAAGGCATTATTTCAGCCCTCCTCTCCACCTGTCATGAATTTTCTTTCCAGTGCTATGAAGGACAGTGAAGGTATGTGTTCATGATCGTTTGTCCTCATTCATGTGTCACTATTACATCTCAAATGCTTTACTTCTATAGGTTTCCTGTGTGATTCTACTAAACTGCAGCTCAGTCCTGTTGAAGGCCACGCCCACTCCCCTCCTCCCAAACACGCCTCCTTCCTCAGAGTGACAGAGTGGGTGAATGATGAGGACACGCCCACATTCCCAACTAACCAATCAAGGACAGAGAAAATACAAGACAGTCACACGGCAGTCCGTCCAGACTGTTATAAACACTTCACTCCACGTTTTAAGACTTCTGTGCTAGATCAGGTATATATTTTTAATTAATTATTCATTATGCTATTATGTATGATACATTTGTATACTGTGTCTTTTTAGACCACTCTGTTTTCTCCACAACAACCAATCTCTTTTTAGACTGCAGTAGCTCCGCCCTCAGGACAGGCGGGGCTCAGTCTCAAGGCTGTGATTGGCTATAATGGCAATGGGCGTAACAATATGGTCTGGAATCCAGACACAGGTAAATACTGTCAACGTATAAACTTTTTCATGGTGTTCAACGCATAAAATATCTCTTTTGTTGGCTCTTATATGAAAGCACATCTTTGATGCTCGTGAACAGATCAAAATGCCATTTGTAATTCACTTTCACTGCCATTTTTGTTGATTTAGTGCCATTTTTTGCCCCAACCCCCCTGTTAGTTTTCAGCCCTTGCATGTGTATGCACTTTTATGTAGTTAAATCTTGTGTGTGTGTGTTTGTTTGTAGGTTTATTTGTGTACTCCTGTGGGTGTGTTGTCGTCGTTGAGGATCTTCACACAGGCTCGCAGAAACAGTGGTTCGGCCACACAGAGGAGATTTCAACACTTGCCGTCACCCATGATGCACAGGTACCACACACATGTATAATTTAGTATATACAGGTACTGTATATCAATCACAAAGTCTTCATCTGTGAAGTACTAATGATTGTTAGCAAAAATTAGGTGTCTCCTTTGAATGAAACCTCTTTCTGTTTTGCCCAACAGACTGTTGCATCTGCATCAGGGGGCGGAGCTTCACACAGCAGCCTTATTTGCATATGGAATGTTTCAGATGGCTCCTGTAGAAATCGCCTGTCCTACCACAAGGGGGCGGTGCAGAGCCTGATATTTTCCAGAGATGACATGTACCTGCTGTCAGTGGGTCAGTGTTTTATGCTTTGAATTATGGGGTTGTGTTAATGAAGTACTCTGGGTTAAGTACAAAATACATATTTTGGTCATTTAGCACTTATACTGGAAGTCTTTAGTGACAATCAGCAGCATCTGAGGGTTATTATAGTCAACTAAAACGAAAAACATTTTCGTTGCATGAAATAAAATATATTTTAAAAACCCTTTATTTTAGCTAGCTTCCAAAACAACATTTCTCATTTTCATTTAATTTAACTGGAAGTACTGAATGACTGAAACTTAATAAACTAAAACAAATAAATAATAATTAATTAAAAATATATAGACACCATTAAAAAGTGAACACAGTAATGTTATTTTACACTTAAGTGTTACATTTCTGTACCAAAATACCACTGTTTACTGCACTGATTTCAATGTATTTGTACATTTTATTCATCTATGCTTGTAATTTGTGTAAATAAATTAATCTAAGCTTGTGCAAATAAATAATAATAAATAAAAATAACAGCTAAATTAAAAAAATGTTATTCATGTTGTTTTAAACATATATATATTTGATCCAAAGTACAGCAAAAACAGTAAAATTTTGAAGCATATTTACTATTTAAAATAACTGTTTTCTATTTGAATTTATTTTAAAATGTAATTTGTTCCTGTGATTTCAAAGCTGATTTTTTAGCATCATTACTCCAGAAATCATTCTAATATTATGATTTGCAGTAGATTTTTTTTCAGGTTTCTTTGAATAGAAAGCTCAGAGGAATAGCATTTATCTGAAATAGAAAAACATAAATCTTTTGTAACATTATAAATGTATTATCATCACTTTTGATCAGTTTAAAGCTTCCTTGCTAAATAAAACTGTTTTAAATATTGATAATAATAATAAATGTTTCTTGAGCAGCAAATCAGCATATTAGAATGATTTCTGAAGGATCATGTGACTGGAGTAATGATGCTGAAAATTCAGCTTTGATTACAGGAATAAATTACGTGGTAAAATATATTCAAATAGAAAGCAGTTATTTTAAATAGTAATAATATTTCACAATTTTACTGCTTTTGCTGTATTTTAGATCAAATAAATGCAGGCTTGGTGAGCAGAAGAGACTTTTTTTTAAAACATTTAAAATCTTACTTTTCAAAAACCTTAGACTGGTAGTGTATTTCATGAAAATTACATGAATCACTATAGATTTTTTAGTGTTTTTTATAATAATGGATAATTGCAATGGTGCTGTATATTATGCTCCTAGGTGATTTTTCGGAGCCAGTGGTGGCGCTGTGGAGCACACGATCATTTGAGCTTCTCTGTAACGTACAGATATCCGTCCCGCTGCACGATGCTTCTTTCTGTCCATTTACTGCAAACGAGCTGACGCTCATCGGCAGCAGTGCTGTTGTGTTTACTCGAATACAAACACAGGATAACAGCACTGAACTTCAGGTACATACAGACACGGTATGCATGAACATAAATTTGATTCTTCAGCATCCATATACATACGCTTTTACTGTACCGCAGGTGCAGAAAGTGGACTTACCTGATGCGGTTGGACAGGCAGAGGTGACGTCACTGTGCTATAACACTCGCCGGATCTTGTACACGGGCACAAACAGTGGCCACGTGTGTGTGTGGGACTGTAACGCACAGCGCTGCTTTGTGACCTGGGAAGCAGATGGAGGAGAGATAGGTGTGTGTGTTGTGTTTTTCCTTATATTTGTGATTTGGGTTCATGGGAGGTAGAATAACCAGGAAACGTGTTTTTGTGTGCATTTGTGTAGGTGTGTTAGTTTGTCGTGGGAGCAAGCTGGTCACGGGAAGTAACACCAAAAAATTGAGACTCTGGTCTGTAGCTTCGGTTCAGAATCTCAGTAACACAAACAACAAAAGCAACAGAACACAGGATGATGGGTAAGCATGCACATATTCTCCTTCAAGAATGCTTAAGGGTTAATTAAGAGACTTTGCAAGAAGCTTCTTCTGCTCACCAAGTCTGCATTTATTTGATCAAAAATACAGGAAAAACAGTAATATTGTGAAATATTATTGCAATTTAAAATAACTGCTTTTTATTTGAATATATTGTAAAATGTAATTTATATCCATGATGCAAAGCTGAATTTTCAGCATCATTACTCGAGTCTTCAGTGTCACATGATTCTTTAGAAATTATTCTAATATGGTGATTTGCTGCTCATAAAGCATTTCTTACTATAATCAGTATTGAAAACAGTTGCGAATCCTTTGAATAGAAAGTTCAATAAATAGCATTTATTTGCTATAGTTTTATAACTTTATAAATGTTTTTAATGTCACGTTTGATCAGTTTAATGTGTCCTTGCTGAATAAATAAATAAAGTAATAATTTCTTTCAAAAAAAAGAATCTTACTGACCCTAAAGTTTTGAAAGGTAGTGTATGTGACATATAGAAGCCCAGTATGTACCTTAAGAGTACAAAATAAAGGTAATTATGAGGTCATTGCATATTAAACTGAAATGTAAAGTCACACTGTGAGAAACAAAGTCACAATTATGTGAAAAGAAATGAAAAACAGAGAAATCAGGTAAAAACTGTGAAATATAAAGTTGTATTTATGAGGAATTAAACAATTGTTATTAGAAAAATATCTTGTTTTCTTGTCTTTCACTTTGTAAAAACAATTCAAATGAGCTTGTTTTGTCTCCGGAAGAGCTCAGGTGCAGCTGGAACAAGAGCTACTGTTGGATGGGACAGTGGTCAGTGCAGCATTTGATGAAGTCATGGACATGGGGATTGTGGGTACGACAGCAGGAACGCTGTGGTACATCAACTGGGCCGACAGCACCAGTATACGGCTGATCAGCGGCCATAAGAGCAAGGTACGCCGCACAAACACTTAAAGGCACAATATGTACGTTTTTGCCGCTAGAGGGCACATATTCAAAACAAATAAAGAACCAAAGGCGTAGTTTGATGACACCGTGATTGAGTGTGGAATCATGGGAGTTGTATATTTTGAAAACTCCAAATCAGTTAAATTTATGCATCACAAAATGATTCACTGTTTCGAAGCGTTTGGAACTTCAAATCACGTATCGCAAATCATTTGATTCAGATCAGAGGGGTTTGTGAATCATTTCGCGAACTGAATGATTCAAATCAAATGATTTGTGATCCACGCTCCAAGTCCTGATCTGAAATGATGGTTCGCGAATCATTATTCAGATCAGGATTTCGGAGTGTGGATCATAAATCATTTGATTCAGATCGGGACTTCGGTGTGGATTCAAATAATTTGATTCAGTTTGCGACTTCAGAGTGCATTTGGTGAATCATTTGTTTCAGATCAGAATTTCGAATGATTTCGCAAATTTTTTTTTTTTCTTAAACAGTAGAAATCATCAAACCATTAAGGCAGTACAAAGAAAAAGGAAAGAATGTATATTAAAATTAACAGTTGTTTTACTATAGTAAAAGTGTAGTATACTTTGTAATTTTTTAGTAGTAATACTTTGCATGTGCTTCACTTTATTTTTGCCATTTTGTTATATTAATACATTTTAGAATTTGAAAGGGAAGACGTTGTTTGATTAGTGCGAACTCTGATTGAAGTCCTTGAAAATCAGAAAAGTAGTGTTTGAAAAGTCCTTGAAAGTTCTGCAAATTCATTTTACAGTATCTGTACGAACCCTGAAAAGTTGAAATGGTTCTAAAAGCAACACTACTTCTGCCCTAATGCTCAAGTTTGTGTTCACATTGTAGGTGAACGGTGTGGTTTGCAGTCCAGATGAGCAGCATTTTGCCACCTGTGGGCAGGACGGCAGTGTGAGAGTTTGGGCGCTGCAGAGCCACGAGCTGCTGGTGCAGTTTCAGGTGCTGAATCAGGTGAGCATAAAAAGAGAATAATATATCCATCTCAGGATACAAGTTTTGTTATGTGAATGTTCAGAAATAAGTAAGTGTTTCTAGAGCAGCAAATCAGCATATTAGAATGATTTCTGAAGGATCATGTGACACTGAAGACAATTTAGCGTTGCATTACAGAAATAAATTACATTTTACTATATATTCAAATAGAAAACAATTATTTGAAATTATAAAAATATTTCACAATTTTACTGCTTTTATTGTATTTTTGATCAAATTAATGCAGTCAATTTCTGAGTATCAAATTAATTTTCCATTCCAGTTAATTATTGTTTAATTGTGTCTCTTTTCTGTATTGCAGAGCTGTGAATGTGTGTGTTGGTCTCCTCCGAGGGGTGTGTATGAGCCCGGCGGGCATGCTTGTGTTGCGGGCGGTTACAGTGACGGGACTGTGAGGATCTTCAGCCTGGATTCGGCTGAGATGGAGCTGAAACTACAACCTCAGCCTGCGTCGGTGTGTGCGCTGCAGTACTCGCACTATGGTGAGTGTGTGAGTCCTTGTGTTTATGTGAGCGTTTGTGTGTTTATGTTCACTATATGCATGTGTATATTTGTGTGTAGGTCATGTGCTGTTGTCTGGTGGTCGTGATGGTCTCGTTACTGTCAGCAGTCCCGTCACTGGAGTCACTGTACGCACCATCCGTGACCATAAGGGGGCGCCCATCACTACAGTGCAGTGCACCAGCAAACAGGTTTGTGCTTGTGTGTGTTTGTGGTTTTCTGTTTTGCAAGGCAAATGACTCAACACTGTGTGATGTGGAACATGATGTGGAATTGTGAGCCATACCCCACAAAAGTCACACTTAAAAATTTGAATCAAAGACATTGAGATATGAAACTTTAGTGTAAGAAAATATACTGCGGGATTTGAGACAGATAATTAATGGCATTGTCACATTTTAAGTGTAACCAAAGTGTCTAAATACAATTGAAATAAAACCGAAATTGTAATATAGCTTGGGCATGATTATCACAAAGGTTGATTGTCGGCTGATTATCGCAAATTTAATTCAATAAATGCACGGGCGTAGTGTTTCAGGGTAAAGCGTGGCACTGTGTTCTTTTACACGCAAGCATCTCATAATGGTTTAACATTTGAAAATGAAGAAAGTAGCACAGCCGTAAATATTAGTATTGTGTAGATGTACCGTAAAATAAAAGTATTTATTTTTCTCAAATAGTTGATTTACAAAAAAAAAAAAAATTACAAAAATAAAATTACTTATTTTATTATTGATTACTTATAATTTTATTTTATAATTGTGTTATTTATTTTATTATTTATAATTCTAATTTTAAAATGTGTATATATAATTGTATTATTATTGATTATGGCAATAATGATATTAATTATTTTTATAAGTAAAAAAATATTATTAAAAAAATATATTATTAAAAAAAAAACATTATTGCTGTTATCAGTAATATTACAATTTAGTGCGGTCAAATCGATTAATCATGATTAATCGCATCCAAAATAAAAGTTTCTGTTTAGGTAATGTAGGTGTGTGTACATTGTAAATGTATATATAAATAAACACACATGCATGTATATATTGAAGAAATATATGTAATATATTGATATTTATGTATTATATAAATATAAATAAATATATATGTGTGAAAATATTTCTCAAACATATACATGCATGTGTGTAGTTATATATAGATATAAATATACACAGTACACACACATAATATATAAACACTTTTATTTATATTTATATATAAGGACTTTTATTTTGGATGAGATTAATCATGATTAGTCGATTTGACAGTGCTAATAAAATTATAAATCTTTAAATCATAAATCAAAATTAGAATTATAAATTATAAAATAAATATAAAGTCAAATTTAAAAATGATAAATGTAATAAGTAATTTTGAATTTGTAATATTTCACTGTAAGGTATAAAAATTTGTATTTAGGAGAAATTGATATATCAATATGACTGTAATTATTATTAATACCAACAAAAATAACAATTTATTATTCATTATAATTATTTTTATCAGTAGCATTTGTGAGTACTATTAATTAGAAATATTAACTTTTTTTATAACTATTTGTTATACATATAATAATATGTATAACAAATAATAATACTGATATATTATATATAATAAAATAACATTATATTAATATATATATTAATCATTTTTGGCCAAATTGTGCAACCCTACAAACATCCCGGCAAATATTTTTATTGCATTTTAAATTATCTAAAAAATCACAAGAAACTTAAATTGTCCAATTCTTGCTATATGATTTAATGTATGTGTACTCATTTAAATGTCTTTTAGTATAAGGAGTTTGGTCTGGATGGAAATGAGCTCTGGTTGGCCGTGAGCGCAGACAGGCGTGTCAGCATCTGGGCTGCCGATTGGACGAAGGATAAATGCGAGCTGCTTGATTGGCTGACGTTTCCAGCGCCCAGCCCACCAGAGGTGATTAATATTCATGAGCATCAGGCCAATAAATATGCTCTGAACTTCATATATTATGTCTACATATCATTGAGCTGCTGTGATCATTCAAATGTGTTTATTATAGTTGAAAAGACTAGGAAATAACTGTTTTGTCTTTTTAATCAGGATGTACTGGCATTACCACCCAGTCTGGCAGCGTTCAGCCCTAGTGAGAGAGGAACGGTGGTTTACACCGGCTACGCGGTGGAAAAAGAGATCATCTTTTACTGCCTTTACAAAAAACAGGTACTGTGTACCTCACTTTTCTCTCCACACACTTTTAGTTTTCAATTAATATCATCAGTTCTGTGTGAATTTTTCGTTTTGTAGGTCTTGAGGACGATCTCTTTGGCCGATTGGGCGCTGTGTCTCGGTCTCTGCTCAACAGGAAGGCTGATCGCTGTTGGATCGAACCGTTAGTGTGCTGTTTTGCTTTATAAAATGAAAGTAGTGTGTTTGTGAGTTACATAGTCATCTAACAGCAATGCTGTGTGTTTCAGAGCACGTCCTGAAGCTGATTCATTCCTCCAGCGGCCGTTTTCAGGATTTCACATCTCACAGTGACTCGGTTCAGATGTGCAGCTTTAGCTGGTCTGGATCTCAGCTCTTCACTGCTGCTCATAATGAGCTTTTACTGTGGACTGTACATGGATTATAATGCTGACACATTAACACTAATGCTACTAACGGGGGTTTGATAGTTTGATCCCTCTCAGTTTGGATGTCAGTAGCTACTCTGGTGTCAGATTTAGTTTTATTGTTTCGTAGAAATGTTGCATTGATGTAGCAGAGCAGTTTTGCCATGTTTTACATCCAGTTAAGCTGACTTGAAGGAGTTTTTGTAGTCTTTTAATTTGTTTTTAATATTTTTGATACACTTGAAGAAGTTGGTGCTTTCAGTGTTTGACTTTTTACACTTTTAAAATTATTTTAGTTGTAAGAAATACCCTGAAATTGTTATGCACTATGATCCTCAGAAATAAAATTCATAAAAACTCTGAAGAACTCACGTTGCATTAAATAAAGCTATCACATCCTGATTTTGTAATAAATATATATTCAGTTCAGTTTCACTTATAAAGCACATTTAAAATCAACTTTAGTTGGCCAAAGTGCTGTATATAGAATAGAGAAAGAAAGCAGAAAGCAAAAAAAAAAGAATGATAGAGAATTAAAAGCACAGAAATATATAATATATATAAATGTATTATATGAAATATATATTTTTATTAATGCTTTTAATAATGTAATATTATATATTTAATATGCTTTTTATATTTATTTGATATTTTATTATATGAATTATATGGCAAAAAAAATAATAATTATGTATATATATGTATTTGGACACTATTTTTGAACATTTTATTATATGAATTATTGTATTTTAATGATTTTAATAATGTTATATTAAATATTTTATATGCTTTTAATATTTCTATAACATTTTATATGAATTCTTTGGCAAAACAGCAACAAAAAATATATATATATTTTTGACACTTAATTTTTTAACATTTTATTATGAATTATTGTAGTTTAATGCTTTTAATAATTTAATATTAAATATCTTATATTCTTTTAATATTTATGGCGTTTTATTATGAATTATGTGTGTGTGTGTGTGTATATATATATATATATATATTCTTTTTTTTTAATTTTATGAATTATTGCATTTTAATGCATTTTATTTTTTGACATTCTATGAATTATTGTATTTTAATGCTTTTAATAATATAATATTAAATATTTTATATGCTTTTAATATTTACATGCCATTTTTAATTATATGGCAAAAAAAAAAAAAAAAAAGAAATATATATATATATATATATATATGGACACTATTTTTGAACATTTTATTATATGAATTATTGCATTTTAATGCTTTTAATAATGTAATATATATTTTATATGCTTTTAATATTTATATAACATTTTATTATATGATATAACCTATATGATCTATATCTCTCTCTTTATATATATATATATGACATTTTATTTTTGAACATTTTATCGTATGAATTATTGTATTTTAATGCTTTTTATATAATGCAATATTGTACGAATTATTAATGTTTTCATGTGTTTAATAGAATAACAATGTGTAGTAATTTTCCACAAATTACTACAGATATGGTCTAGTATTTCCAACGTAATCATATTAATTCCTCTTCTTACATTTAATTCCTCTTTTTTGTTGTTGTTACTTGAGTAAGAGTCAAAAAAGCTTTATTAGCATAACTGTTTAATATTGACAGTGCATATTCTACGTATAACAGAGGACGTAGACAAACAAGATAGGAAGAAAAGAAAACGAAGAAAATGGGCGGTAGAGGGCGCTCCATTTGGGCTCCAACCGGAAGTCTGTAGCGGTGACAGTTTCTTTGGATGGAATGGGGCTAGCTAGAAACTAGCACTGAGCTTTGAATTGAATTTGAAGTTTTCCGAAAAGATAACCACATCTTGTCGGAGCGTTGAGTAGAGAACGGAGTGAAATGAAACGCGATGTCCGGATACTGCTGTTGGGGGAACGTAAGATAATATTCTTTTAAATATCAAGGGAATTAAATGTGACAGTTTAATGAAAGTTAGCATGATTAGAGAGCGCTAACCCTCAACCTTGAGCTGCTGCAGAAATGATCTGCACCGCACTCTTGAATTATCGATTAATTTAGTGCTTAAATGATAAATTCAGTCTGTTTTTTGCCATCATGCAAAATGAAATCACGAAAATGAACTTTATTATCAAGTGAGCAAGTTGTTCGCACAGATTACAGGCTAATGACAGTTCAGTCAAACTCTAGAAGTTTAATTAAACATTATAAATCGATTAATTAAATACCTGTTTTATTTAGTAGATATTTGTATGTGATAGATATCCAGGTTAATGCATTTTAAAAAGTCATTGCACACTTTTGTGTGCTTTGTATTTAGTAGACAGTAATATATTTAGCCTATATATTATTTGTTTTGCAAGAAGCATCTAAGAAGAGCAGCTTTGTTCATCAATGTCAGATTTATTTCTTTTTTTTATTTTTGTATATTATTTTTTTATGTAAAAATCTGTTCATTGATTGATTCAGGTCAGTGATTGATAATGAAGGTGTTGGCATGGTAACTATCAAGGTGTGGAGTTTGTGCCTAGTTAAACATCAAATGAACCTGAAGTGAAGAGTAAACATATCTTCCAGCACCTGTGACACAATGCACGTATTCACAGAGAAATGTCAACCTGTCTGATAACATCTGTGTATGTAGATATATCAGTCAGAAATCATTCTAATATGCTGATTTGCTGCTCAAGAAACATTTCTGATTATTATTAATCATTTTAAAACAGTTGTGCTTATTCTTGTTTTTATGGAAACCATGATCTTTTAACATTATAAATGTCTTTAAAGTCATTTTTGACCAATTTAACACAACCTTGCTGTATAAAATTATTAATTTCTTTAAAAAAAAAACTATCATGTGACACTGAACACTGGAGTAATGATGCAGAAAATTCAGCTTTGCATCACAGGAATAAATTGCATTTTACAGTATATTAAAATAGAAAGTAGTTATTTGAAATTGTAATAATATTTCACAATTTTACAGTTTTTTCTGTGTTTTTAATCAAATAAATGCAGCCATGGTGAGCATATCTGATATCTTGAATTAGATATAGTGCATATGTAGCTAAAGTGTCATTTCTTTCAGCAGCGTACTCGCTTTGTTTCGGCATTAGTGTTAAATTTATTCCATTCCTGCTGCACTCAAGTCATGTCCTTATTAGTTTTATCTCTTAACTGACCTTATAAGCTGAAGGTGAACACCTGTAGGAGTGACCAGTTACTTTGGAGTGTGCTTTATTAATAAGAGCAACATTTTGAAACATTTTTACCTCAGGCCATCATCACATATACGATTAAGCACTGATGAAAGAGTGTAAATTAAACTAACACCACGCTGATTTGCTAAGGAAATCACAGCAGATGCATTTGTGTTTGCGGTGCAGCCATTGATCATGTGACCTTTTACAAATCTGGAGTCAAATGAATTGTGGGAATGCGTTTTTGAAATTCATTATTATTCTATCCTTTGTTTTCCTTTAGCCAAAGTGGGAAAGACCTCTCTCATCATGTCTCTGGTTGGAGAGGAGTTTCCCGAGCAGGTGAGTTTACCCATGAGCCTCTCTGGTAGCGTGTTTGACTGATGCGGTAAGAGGAAGCTCACGCATTTGTGCCGTCAGGTTCCTCTTCGGGCGGAGGAGATCACCATACCGGCTGACGTCACGCCTGAGAAAGTGCCCACACATATAGTCGACTATTCAGGTGTGTGTGTGTATTGAGTGGCTTAATATTTGCTCTGTAGTTTTTTTATTAATACTCATTGTTTCTCTACAGAAACTGAACAGTCTGATGAAGTGTTGAGGGAGGAAATCGTAAAGGTGAGACGTTTGTGAATCATGTATGTATGTAACAAGACATAAATCGCGTATCTTTTGTGTTAATCTTAGTTTTTGGCTTAACCAGCTGCAGCTATGGCTAAATTGTACATGTTTTTCATTTTGGTGCATCTCTGCTGCGCACATTTATTTGACAAAAATACAGTAAAAATTTTTAAATATTATTACAATTTAAATGAACTGCGTTCTATGTGAATATATTTTAAAATGTAATTTATTTCTGTGATACAAAGCTGAATTTTCTGCATCATTCTAATATGCTGATTTGCTGCTCAAGAAACATTTCTAATTATTATCAATGTTGAAAACAGTTGCTCTGCTTAATATTTTTATGGAAACCACGATGCATATTTGTTTTCAGGATTCTTTGTTGAATAGAAAGTTAAAAAGAACAGCATTTATTTAAAATAGAAATCTTTTGTAACATTATAAATGTCTTTACTGTCACTGTAGATCAATTTAATATGTCATTGCTGCATAAAATGTATGAATTATTAGTTAAATTGTTATTATTATTTATTATGATTAATATAATAATTATAATTTTGTTAAAATAATTTAATATTTTTTAACACAAAACCTTTGAATGGTTGTATATGACAATTTCTACAAGAATATTATGCAGATATTTCTTGAGCACCAAATCAGTAATATTTCACTATTATATATTAAATAACTAGAAACATAAATATTACTATTTTTACTGTATTTTTGATTAAATAAATGCATACACTACCAGTCAAAATATTCTAAACAGTAAGATTTTTAATGTTAAAGATCTTTAAAGAAGTTTAAAATTAAGCTTCTGCTCAACAAGCTTTCATTTATTTGATCAAAAGTACAGCAAATATAGTACAATTTTTACTATTCAAAATAACTGTTTTCTAGTTGAATTTATTTTAAAATGTAATTTATTCCTGTGATCAAAGCTAAATTTTCAGCATCATTACTCCAGTCTTCAGTATCACATGATCCTTCAGAAATCATTCTTATATATATATATATATATATATTTTTAATATATAATAATAACTATTGACTCTTTTCTCATTTGTAGGCCAATGTTGTGTGTGTGGTTTATGATGTCACCCAAGAGGAAACCATTGACAAGGTATCAATTTAACATTATCAGTATATTTTTGTCTTATATTTTTCCTGAACTGATTTTGTCCTTGTCTTTTCCCTCAGATCAGGACTAAATGGATTCCTCTGGTGAACGGGGGTGCTGAAAAAGGAAACAAGTATGTTTTTGCATTCTTTTCTTTTGTAAGTGCATCTAAGTTTTTTAAGACTTTCATGAAAAATGTATATATGTTTTTTTTGTTGTCATAGGATTCCCATCATCCTCGTGGGCAACAAGTCTGACCTTCGCTCCGGCAGCTCAATGGAAACCATCCTGCCCATCATGAACCAGTTTTCAGAGATTGAGACCTGCGTAGAGGTTCGAACCACTGAGCGCACAAACTCACACACATATTTCACGTATGAATGTGTGAAAGGGCTTAATTATCACATTTTTTTGTTGTTTATTTTTCTCTCAAAGTCAGCTTAAAAAATTAGTCACTATAGAAAATCATAAGTTTCTCACTACTATTTTTTTTACCCTCTCTTTGACCTGACTCTGATCTGTTTTTATTGCTGTACCTTTAAGAATTCTATACAAGTGACCTCTGCTGTGATTGGCTGAACTCTTTGTATTGGCTCGTTCTTCAGAATGTTGTTTGTTTAAACATTCTGAACGAGTCATTTTATTAGAGTTTATTTAGCAAACTGAAGAGAACGTTTGACTTTGTGAATGTTATGGTTTGTCTTTACTGAAAATGTATTTCAAAACATGAAATTGCTTACTAATGATGTATTGAATATAAAAAAGTATTGGTTCTTTCTATAAACCTACTGAGATTTTAATCCAGATGGTATCTTTTTAGCCTAGGTGGCCATAAATGCTGTTTATGAATGTATGATATAATATATATGGTTATATGATAGTGTATTTGTGTGTGCAGTGCTCGGCCAAGAATCTGAAGAATATTTCAGAGCTCTTTTATTACGCCCAGAAGGCAGTTCTACACCCGACTGCTCCGCTCTACGACCCTGAAGACAAACAGGTTCGCACACACACACTGCTACATCTCTGCCAGGCTTCATCTTATGAGTTCATATAAGATTTATAAATGTTTTTTTGTTTTATAGCTGAAGCCGCAGTGTGTTCGAGCTCTGAGTCGGATTTTCAGCATCTCTGATCAGGATCACGATCACATACTCAGTGACGCTGAACTTAACTGCTTTCAGGTGAGCAAACAAAAAAGAAATGACGTTTTTAACCCATTTGATTAACTTCCTAAATGTGGCCGAGTTTGGACTGAAATGGATTAGACAGCAGAAAATAATGTAGGATGTAGGATTTTATCATAATTTGATCAGAACAAACATGTGAAGCTGTTTTCCCCATCTATGTCTCAGCCAAAAAAATGTTTAAAAAGTACACAGAATTTAAAAAGTAAGGCGAAAGATTATTATAAATTTCATTTCTTATTAATATTTAATGTTTTACTTTAGATTGATTATGTGGAATTGCCTTTATTAAGAATTTTAAATGGGTTAAAAATGTATTTAAAAATTATTTTGTTGTTTTTTATTTCTTTTGTGTTATTTATGTAACATTTTAGTATCATTATTTTGATTTAAATTGTATTATTAGATTTTCTAGATTAAATTTTCTTTTTAAAAATAGTTTATATTGTAGTAATTTTGTTGTTGTTTTGACATTTAAATTGCTTTCATGCAATATTTCTATGTAGCTTTAAGTTTTTCAGTTTTATTTTTATTGCTTCAGTCTAAAATTATTTCAGTTAATTTCCAAAGGTAACAATTGTAATTTTCTGTTTTTTGTTTGTTTTGTTTGTTTGTTTGTTTTTTTTAAAAGAATGAATGAATAAATTATTTTTCTGCCATTCTATTAATGAAATATTTTTTTATTTGACAATAATAATTTTAGTAGTAATTTTAATTCATTACTTAATTTTATTTTTTGGTTTGATATACGTATTTCTATTTAGCTTTATTTTTTCCTGCTTCAATCTAAACTTATTTCAGTTAATTTGCCATAAGAACATTTGTAATGTCATTTTTTTTTAAATTAGTTACGTCATTTCAATTTTTTTCAGCTTTAATTCTATTAATGAAATGATTTTTTAAAAATAGTTTTAGTTGACAATAACAATTTTAGTATGTTTGATATACATACATGTGTATATATACATGTATATAAATTAAATAACTTTTTTTTTATTGCTTTCCTGTAATATTTCTATTTAGATTTTCAGATTTTTTTTCCTTTTTATTTTTATTTTTAATTGCTTCAGTCTAAACTTATTTCTGTTAATTTGCCAAGGTAACATTTGTAATTTTCTTTTTTAAAATGAAATAAAAACTAATTTATTAGTAAATTAATTAACTAATTAAATAATTGATTACTTGGTCTTTTTTAATTTCAGCTTTATTTCTATTAATTTTAAACTAATTTATCAAATATCAATTATAATAGGTTTGATATACATATTTGATATATATATATATATATATTTCCAATAATTAAAAAATGAAAACATTATAATGCATTTCATTCATTCTCCAAACCGATTGTCCTTTGTGGCGTTGCGTAATTACTTGTAATTTGTAAATATTAACTAAACATATTTATTGAAATAATGTGCCTAAATATAATATTGATTTGTATGGGAATATGTGTGTTTGTAGAAATTGTGTTTTGGGAATCCACTGGCTCCTCAGGCTCTAGAAGACGTGAAAACAGTTGTGTGGAAAAACACCAGTGATGGAGTCCAGGACAACGGACTCACACTTAACGGTAACACACTTTACACGTGCGTTCATATTCCCTACATCATAATTTATGATGATCACTCACTCTTCCACATGTGTTTGTGTATTTTCTGTAGGTTTCCTCTTCTTGAACACTCTCTTTATCCAAAGAGGGCGTCATGAAACCACCTGGACCATCTTGCGTAAATTCGGCTATGATGACACGCTTGAGTTGACTGATGACTACCTCTACCCACCGTACGTCTGTGCATGTGAGAGCATGTGAGAGCATGAACAAAAACCAGTATTTAAATGACTTATGTGTTTGTTTTCCAGATTACGAGTATCAGTGGGTTGCACGACAGAGCTGAATCATCTGGGCCATCAGTTCCTCCAGAAACTGTTTGATAAGTATGATGAGGTGAGCTCTCACATCTGATCCTCTAATGAACTTTGCGTGATTAGAGGTTCGTCGGTCTGATAATTGTGTCTCTCCTCCTGCAGGATAAGGATTCAGCTCTCTCTCCCGCAGAGCTCAAGAATCTGTTTAGTGTTTTACCCTACATGCCCTGGGGCCCGGAGGTGTACAGTAACGTCCCCTTATCAGACGACAACTACATCTCACAGCACGGGTACTTCTGCCAGTGGATGTGAGTCAAAGTTTAAACAGTGCAAAACACATTAATAAATAGTTTGTTTTTCTCTCTGGAAGTCATTTTTATGTGTCAAAAACAGGTTTAGTTCTTTATGATTATTTTCTGGTAGGTATTATAACACACTTCCCCCTTTGATTCAATTCTGATTTGATTCGTTTAAAATATTTCGTCATTAGAAGTACTTCTGTAGTGAATTAATTCAGTAAATGATCCGATTGAATCATACGGCAACTATTGTTTTTTTGTGAACATTTTTTAAAAAATAAAAGAACCAGATCAAAACAGTCGTTTGTGAATCAGTCTACACTGGTTGTGCTGTATGTTTATGATTCACTTGAAAGAACCAATTCATAAGATTCATTTATTGGTGAATCAGACTACACAGGTTGCACCAATGTTTATGATTCACTAAAAAGTACTGGTTCGTAAGAGTCATTTGTTTCATGAATCAGACTTAACTGCGTGTTTATGATTCACTGAGAAAGTTCATAAGAGTCATTTGTTTGTAAATCAGACTATGCAGGTTTTGCTGTATGATTGATCTACTGAAAAGAACCAGTTCATAAGAGTCATTTGTTTGTGAATCAGATTACACAAGTTGTGATGTATGTTTATGATTCACTTAAAAGAACCAATTTATAAGATTCATTTGTTTGGGAATCAGGCAACACATGTTGCACTGTATATTTATTATTCACTTAAACAAAACAATTCAGAAGATTCATTTATTTGTGAATCAGACAACACAGGTTGCACTGTAAGTTTATGATTGACTAAAATGTACTGATTTATAAGTTAATTTTTGTGAATCAGACCTAACTGGTTGTGCCACAAGTTTATGATTCACTAATAAAAGTTCATAAGAGTCATTTGTTTGTGAATCAGACAACAGTTATCGCACTATATGTTTATGATTCACTTAAAAGAACTAATTCATAAGATTCATTTATTGGTGAGTCAGACAACACAGGTTGCACCAAATGTTTATGATTCACTAAATAAAAAAAATTTTCATAAGAGTTTGTTTTGTGAATCAGACTACACAGGTTTTGCTGTGTGATTGATTTACTAAAAAGAATCAGTTCATAAGAGTATTTTTTTTTTTGTGAGTCAGATTTAACTGGTTGTTCCGTATGTTTATGATTCACTATAAAAAGTTCATAGGAGTTATTTGTTTGTGAAGCAGACTACATAGGTTGTGCTGGATGATTGAGTTACTAAAAAGAACCTGTTTAAAAGAGTCATTTGTTTGTGAATCAAACAACACAGGTTGCACCGTCTGTTTATGATTCACTAAAAAGTACTGGTTCATAAGAGTCATTTCTTTGTGAATCTTCACTGGTTGTGCTGTGTGTTTATGATTCACTAAAAAAACATTTCATTAGCATTGTTTGTTTGTGAATCAGACTACACATGTGCTGTAATTATGATTCACTAAAAATAATCAGTGTGCTTCATTTGTTTGTCAGTCATGCTACACATGTTGCGTTGTATGATTGACTTAAAAGAACTGGTCCATAAGAGTCGTTTATTTGTGCATAGCATAAAGGATATTTTTAAGAACTGGGATTTTATTGATACACATCCCCAATATGGCAGTTATGGTTTTAATTTTGACATGTTGTTAAATAACGCGCAGGTTGTCTGCTTATCTGGATGTCCACCGGTGTCTGGAGCATCTCGGTTACCTCGGGTATCCCATACTAATGGAGCGAGAGTCCCAGACCTCTGCCGTCACAGGTAATGAGATCCACACACAGCCCTGCTTTGAACTCCACATATGTTTGATCAGACGGGTACTGAAGAGTATTTTTTTCTTTTTCTGTGCGTGTATATTAGTAACAAGAGAAAAGACATTAGACCTGGAAAAGCGACAGACCCAGCGCACCGTATTCCTCTGTAAAGTGATCGGTCCACGCGGAACGGGAAAGACTGACTTCCTTCAAGCTTTTCTGGAGCGAAGCACTGAGGTGAGAGAATGAATTGAAAGCAAAGCTATTGTTTGTAAATTTACTGTACAAAATACTGCATGAAGCCAATCAGAACAATCTGCAGTCAAATCAGAGCCAATCAGAACATATTCAATATTTAATATATTTTTATATTTTTGTATTTATTTTTAATATGTTTGTATATTTTTTAATAGATTTTTATGAACACAGTAAATAAAAAAAAAGAACTGCATTCATATCAGATCCAATCAGAACATATTTAATATTTAATA
>JAHKKF010391600.1:0-13383 GCA_019740295.1 Labeo calbasu | reverse complement strand
TATAGCTCAGTGTAGGAGAAAAAACTCATTTTGAGAAAACAGCCTTTAAAAATGTGCGTTGTAATTGAAATCCGACACAAACAGATAAAGTGCTATCACAGATACACTTAACAGGATCTTTTGGATATTTTCTTTCCACTAGTCTGAACAAAAACTCCAAACCCAAAAAGCCCAAAATCTCAAATGTGACATGTGCATGCAAAAACTGTTTTTTGCCTGGAGTGTCTCCCCTTAAATAAATAAATAAAAACTAAAAGCCAATTCAAAAACATACTACTAAAATAATACAGATTATAAATATGCCTATATATTATAGTTAGTTTATATTAAGTTACATTACACTTTTATACTCATCATAACACTTTATTTATTCAACTTTCATGTATTTGTTTTAATTAAAAATATTTATTTTTTAATATAATATTTATCTATCTATAAATATATCTATTTTGTATTAACTTTTAATCAAATTTGTATTCATTTACAGTCATGGCCAAAAATATTGTAATTCTGTCAGAAAAAGCATCACTTCTCTCAGAAAATTGTTCCAATTGCAAATGTTTTGGTATTCACGCGCTTATTGTTTTTGTTTGCACTGCAACAACACAAAAAAACAGAGAAGAAAAGTCAAACTTGATAAAATTTCACACAGAACTCGGACAATGGACTGGACAAAATCACTGGGACCTTGTCAAAACTGTAAGAAATAATTGCTTTTCAAGCATGTGATGCTCCTGTAATTTGTATTTAGACACCTGTGGCAAGTAAGAGGTGTGGGCGATATAGTAATCACACTTGCAACCAGTTGGAGAAAAGTTGACTCAACCTTTGTGTTGTGTCACACTGAGCATGGAGAAAAAAAAAGAAGTGTAAAGAGTTGTCTGTGGATTTGAGAGCAAAAATTATGGAAAAATATGGACAATCGCAAGGCTACAAATCCATCTTCAGAGATCTTAATGTTCCTGTGTCCACTGTGCGCAATATCATCAAGAGGTTTACAGCCCATGGCACTGTAGCTAACCTCCCCGGACGTGGACGGAAGAGCAAAATGAATGGAAAATTACAACAAAGGATTGTTCGAATGGTGGATAAAGAACCCCAATTAACTTCCAAACAAATGTAAGCTGATCTGCAGACAAAGGGTACAACAGTGTCGGCTCGCACGACCCGTCACCATCTGAATGAAAAGGGACGCTATGGTAGGAGACCACTGCTGACACAAAGGCATAAAACAGCAAGACTGGTGTTTGCCAAAACTTATGTGACAAAGCCACAATCCTTCTGGGAGAATGTACTTTGGACAGATGAGGCAAAAGTAGAGGTTTTTGGTAAAGGACATCATGGCACTGTTTACAGAACAAGAAATGAGGCCTTTAAATAAAAGAACACAGTCAAACATAACGGAGGTTCAAAGATGTTTTGGGGTTGCTTTGCTGCTTCTTGCACTGGATGCCTTGACTGTGTGAACGGTATCATGAAATTAGATGATTACCAAAGGAATTTTGGGCCGCAATGTAGTGTCAAAAAGCTGCGTCTCCACCAGAGGTCATAAGTCTTCCAGCAGGACAATGACCCGAAACACAAAGCACTCAGAAATGGTTACAAACAAAGCGCTGGAGCGCTGAAATGGCCAGCAATAGGTCCAGATCTGAATCCCTGTGGGGAGATCTCAAAATAGCAGTTTAAAGAAGGCATCCTTCAAATCTGAATGACGTGGAGCAGTTTGCAGAAGAAGAGTGGTCCAAAATTCCAGTAAAGAGGTGTAAGAAACTCATTCATGATTGTAGGAAGCCACTGATTATATTTATTCCAAAGGGGGTGCTACCAAATATTAAGTTATGGGTGCCAATAATGTTGTCCAGTGCATTTTTTGGTTCTGTGTGGAATTGTAAAAGATTTGACTTTTCTTCTCTGTTTTTTTTATGTTGTTCCAATGCAAACAAAAAAATAAATAAATAAACACGTGAGTACCAAAACATTTGCAACTGCAACAATTTTCAGAGAGAAGATTTGCATTTTCTGACAGAATTGCAAGGGTTTATTAGTTTGTTTGCTTTAGTTTTCTATTTGTTTTTTTAATCTAATTATTTACGTATTAATTTTAAATGTTTTTGTTTAAATTGCAATCCAAGCATACATTCAAACTGAATTTAAAAATAAATGTAAAAACTGTTTTTTTTTTACTCTTATGCAAGGTTGTTATGTCAACACTCAAAGTCTGTTTTGACATATTTTCCTTTTCGAGTCATCTATATCTTACTCTTATCATGAGAAACCCAGGAGGCTGACAAGAGACGAAAGAGAAATGATCATTCCCTTTTTGACTTGTCGCTAATTAGCATTTGCTGCTATAAATATCATGAACATTCATATTTCTTTTAGCGCTGTCTACAAATTACTCAACTTAAACAAACTGGCTGATGTTGCTCCCGCAGCGTTCGCAGTGCTTTAAAACACGCTGTGAATTCTCTGCCGTGACAGGTGAGACGACATGAGACGCCTCGCACGCAAACGCCTGCGGCCGAGGCAGACGGGAGGGAGCGGGCTCTCGGAACGCAGGACGACTTCAGCACGGTTACATTTCACATAAATATGTGCTGAAGTGGCAACTGTGCCGAGAGCTGGCAAGCTGGTCTTTGTAGTTGACCGCCGATGGTCGGCCAAACCGTGACACTCATGATGGTATATCTTGATCTAAGGTTACTCAGGCCTCGTTTCTGCGCCAACAACTTTAATAGGAACTCAAAGACCATGAAAGCGTCTTAGCTGAGCCTCCAACAGGAAACTGGAATTAGTGAAAGGGGTCATGCTATGAAAAAATAATACAATTTTTCTTGTTCTTTTGAGATGAAAGAGATTAATAAACATATTCTGAATTGTTTTATTAAACCTGTTTCCTTACACGAAAAAACGCTGCTGTTGACTATCATTTGTGTGCGTTTAATATTAAATATTAAATATGTATTTATTTATTAAAAATATACATTTTGAAAATTATATATTTTTTATATTTAGAAATAAAATATTTAACAGTCCATTACATTATTAAAATATTCATGATATTAAATATTTATTATATTAATTTTATATATATTTATAATATTATTCATTATATTAATTTATTATTATTAAATAATTAAATTTTTTAATATATATACAATGTATATCAAACAGAGGATGAGACAGCGATCCATCAGAAAAGCTCTGGAAATTCTCAATGTATCCTGGGACTAAAACAAACATCCTTACAGGCTACATTTACATGACTAGCAAAGAAACAGCATTTGCTTTAGTCAACACTGATAAATTGGTTTGTATCCTGCCAGAGTCTGACATCCTGAACAACAGTGCCAACACAGAGCACAGGAGGTGGGCACAAACACACGCACACACTAGTCTATACGCTGGCATTGACAAACAAAGGTCATTCTTTTATAATGGCACTGACGCTGAAAGACAATGTCATTAACTAAGAAGCAGTGCAGTCCTTTTAACAAAAATCATGGCAAGACCATGGTATTCCTTAAAACACCTTACAGAATTTAGCCTTAGGAATATGATAATCTCTCAGTACTATGGTAATCATCATTTATTCAACAGAAGACTAACTTTTTTAAAGAGACAGTTCACCCTCAAATGAAAACGCTGTGCTCCAGACAGCACTGGACCCCACTGACTTTCAAAATATGCTCAAAATATAAATATTTTTTAAATATCTTCCTTTTCTACACAGTGCTATTTAGGGCCCTATGAAATTCATTTATTTTTTTTTCCAAATTCTTATTTTACCATTTTCGTTTTTCTTGATTCCATTTTTTTCTGTTTTAAATGGTTAAATAAAAAAAAAAAAATTAATAAAAATCATGTCTAATTAATTAAAATCATGAAACCTGCACAATTTAAGAGCAATTTAATAAAAGTTTAACAAGAAATAAATTTTAAGGCCCTATGAAATACATTTTACTATTTTTTTTTTCTCAAAATCAGTTTAATTTTTACCAAATTCTCTGTTTTTTTTTTTTTTCAGTTTTCTGGATTCCATTTTAATGTTTCATAATTTTTCAAAATATCTTCCTTTTCTACACAGTGCTATTTAGGGCCCTATGAAATTTATTTGATTTTTTCCCAAAATTATTATTATTATTATTTATTTTATTTTTTTTTCAAATTATGTTTTTACCATTTTAATTTTTCTGGATTCCATTTTTTCTATTTTTAATGGTTAAAAAAAAGCATGCTGTCTAATTTAATTTAAATCATGAAACTTGTATTTTTTGTCTTTTTTTCCTCTCAAAATCAGTTTAATTTTTATTTATTTATTTATTTACTTATTTTTTTACCAAATTTTGAATGTGTTTTCTATACATTTTCTGGATTCCATCTTAACGGTTTCATTAAATTTTAATAATCAAAATCAAGCATCTCTAGTTAATTGACTTAATTTAAAAAAAACATTATTTTATTTATTTATTTATTTACTAATTTTTTTCAGTAATATATGTACATATGAAATTTGTATAATATATTTGTTGTATATGTACATTTTCTGGTATATATTAATTTAAAAGTAATTAGTAGCAGTAATACTATCATTACATTAGGTAATGTATTTGTCACAATTTCTTCAAGTTAAACCAAATTAAATTTTTGATCGGTTGCTGTGAAGACCTTTAGGTTTCTGTTTGTATGATATAACAATAGTTTTTCTTTAAAGAAACGGTAAAATGCTTGTGCGTTCATACACTCATATATTGAGGAGGCAGAGGCTGAAAACAGCGAGTTTTTCAGTATGTGTGTAGTAAACGAAAAAAAATATTTTTAAATTTATTATATTTCAGTTTTAGTACCTTGAGTACTTCTACGTTACTAATTTTATATGCACGTTTATATATTTATATACAGTATCATGGCAATATATTTAAAAAGTGATACATATACTACCATGATATTGTATAGATCTATGTGTATAATAAATATACAGTATATTTAATTGTCATTACTGTATTACTGTATATAAATGAGCGTATTTTAAAATTGATACTTAACTTATAAGTATACTTTACTTCATCTTTATTTCAGATTAAGAAGATAATTTTAATAGCGCTAATCCTGGTTTTATTTACAAATAAGCATTACGGGTTTAGAATGACATCAAGGGCGACTAAATAATACAGATATGTTTCAGTTTTGGGTGAACTGTCCCTTTAAGAAAGTAAACACTGTAAACTCTGATGTTGAATCACAGTTCGATGCACATTAAGTGTGACCTCTAACTGTAGTTGCAGCACTATTGCAAGTTTGAACACATTAAGACGGGTAACAGTGATAAACTAGGCCAAGGTTACAACACAGGAACTCCTGTAAACAAACTCATTTCTTGAGCACTTCAATGAACAAGAGAGCCAAAAGACAGATGGCCTTTCCATTTGTCTTGGTAAAAGCAGGGCACCTTCAGCACAGAGACGCTGGGGTGAGAGGACCAAAACATGAAGACATGGCTCTCCAAACCAGTAGCATCACCATATGAACCAATAACACAAGGCTTTCTCAAAAGAACTCGCCGACTAGCTTTTGAAAAGATGTAGTTGTGTGTGTCCCAATCATCGCTTGCTGGGAATAGAGGGCGGGCGACCTGAGGGGCGTCTGGCATCATTACTGGAGCAGATCGCCATCCATCCATCAGCGAGAGACGGGATTAGAGAGTCACGCCGGGCCAAAAGCACACGCATACACACGGCTAGTCACAGACCTTTCTATATATAATCCATCCAGCTCTGGAGCGGCTCCCGTGTCAAGGTTACGTCTGCTCTCTCTATGAGCGGCGCTCTGCTCTGCTCTAAAGGCCGTATATCAGCCGGTGGGAGCCGCTGAACGTTGTCTTCCCATCTCCATCCGTTATGTTTCCCCTTAAAATACACGGCCGACGCTGTGGTCTAATCACTTTCCTTCATCTGAGAGGAAGACGGTTGATCTACGGGCCTGCTGTGAGTTTGAAAACCAGCCAAAACACACGAGACCCATTGATCTTGTCAGATCTCTTTGTCAGACTGATTGTGATAAACGCTTTCGCTTTTGCCTCTTCAGAATAATACTGCACATTATATATGGTTATGCATCTTTTATCATTTTAGTGTTTCAAGGACAATTAAGTTAATATTATCATTACTGTAGTGATAGATATACATTTATACAACAGTTCTATCTGGTCCTCGAATCTGATTGGTCGAGAGGAGTGCAATATTCTAGTGATATCAGAACTTTTCCATTTGTGGTATTTCTCACAGCGACTGTCATGGCGGACACCCAAATCCACTATAATGTTATACATAATACTGTTTTTGTGTCACGGAAAGTAGTTTTAACAGTTCCAGAATCCAGAAATCTAGAAATGTGCCAAATATTTAAATATGAATTATCATATACAAACAGAAACGTAAGGGTCTTCAAAGCAACTCATCAAAATAAAAATTTGGTTTAACTTGACAGAAATATTACTTAATGTAATGATAGTGCTACTACTACTAATAAAAATATTATTATTTACCAGAAAACTGTAAATATACAACACAGATTTAAAAAAAAAATACACAAAAAATTTATAAAATATATTTAATCTTTATAAATTAATTAGATATGCTTTTATTTTTTACATTTAATGAAACTATTAAATAAAATCCAGAAAATTAATGGAAAACAGATTTACAGAATTTCATGAAAAATAAAACTGAATTTGAGAAAACTAAAATTAATATTTCTGATTAATATTTTTTAATGTAACCAATAAAATAGAAAAAAATGTTATATCATGATATAATCTGTTATTGTGAAATAAAATTACTATATCATGAAATAATATTATCCTTTTAGCTAACTTACCAATGATGCAAAGATCTCTACATACCTGTAGGCTTTTTTTTTTTAAATAGATAAAATAAGTATAACTTAGACTTGGATAATATATTATTCAATTTCTTAGTAGTAGTTTTGAGATATTTTAGTCAAAATTTTGGTATCGTGACAACACTACTCTGTAGTGGTTTAACATAAGATATAATTCAATTTGGATAAATATAATGGGCAGTCTTTGGTCTCATTAATCTATTTTTTGTTCCAGAGCAAACAGTTTTGGCGATACATTGTTCTGCCATTAAATGGCGACAAGAGACTGTTTTTATGAGTGAGTCAGTAGTAAAGACTTTTATTTTGAAAGAGACTGAAACGGTTGCAAACAAGGAAGTTATATTTAGTGTCAAGACACTGTAAGACACAGCCAACAAATGCACTGAGCAGCCATGTCATCGGAAAATTACCCTTAGCAGATGAAGGGATAGTATGACAAAGATATCGCTTTCCTCAGTGGACATTCAAACTAGTGTTTATTGTGAATATGAGATTGAGCTGAAGAATGAATGCAGGTAATCAACCTCGTCCAGTCCATCTCTCTCATAATACTCAACTTCACATAATACAGTGAGCTTTTAATACAGTAATACAACAATCTTTGAATGAAGCAACCCAACGTTTCTTCGTTGCTTTTTTCAAAAGTGACATTTTAGAATTAGCAACGAAAGCTTGGGCTCAGCTGTTAAACTGTCAACTTCAGAGTTGGATCTGTGACAGAAGGAAGTAGTCTGCACAAAAGAAGCATTGTGGTCTCTTATTTATTTACACACTTGCCGTCAAACTGTTATATAAAAGCAGTATCATGCTCATGTGCGTTATGGCTGTATATCAGCATGGCCGCAGACCATGTGCGTCAGAATAATGATAATGTGTGTCATTTGTCATAAATAGCACAATTAAAAAAAAATCTATAAGTCTATTGAAAAGATAACACCTTAGCAACCACCTACAAAACCCCAGCAACACTGCAGCAACCTTGACAGGGGCAAACTCATATTTTATAGCGTGTAAAAAGAAGTTAAGGAAAAACTACTGGTATAGAAAACATTGTGTGTGTCTGTATTCTACATGAAATGCTCAAATAAATACCTACATTCATTTCTCTGCTTTTGAAAATGTTTTTAATGAGCCCTGAGAGGTGGGTTATAATTAAAAGATCACAGAAAACAACTACATTAACAGGTCAAGAGCATTTTAGAGTCTATTTATTGACAAAATCAGCTAAATAAATTTAGCACAAATGATAAACTGATGTTAATGGAAACCAGTCCAAGGTCAACGCCTGTGATTTCCAAGAACAACCTCCACAAAAAACCCTCAATTAGACGCAAGCGGAAAAGAAATCACAGGATGTCATCAGGCCGCCTCTGACAAAAATTAACACTCGCCAAGTGCCAAATGTGAGGAAAAAAATTACTTATGCATATGTATAAAATTCACACGCCATTAGTAGGTGTTAAAGTTAACTTTGGATGTATGGTCTCCAACTAACCTTGGGTTTTATGGCAACTATATATTTTTAATTAAGGTATTAGTAGTTTTGTCACACTTTTTTTGTCTTTTTATTCATTTTTATTTCAGTTTTAGTTTGCTATTCAATGAGACACATTGCCTATGTTTATATGTGAATAATTAAAATAAAATATATTGTATTTATTATATTCAGTGTATTTATTTTGTTGGTTTTAGTATTAGTTTTTAACCTTTACACACAGACAGATGTTTTGCGTTTCTTCCATCTGCATGATAGAATAGTTCACATCTCATTCTCTCCTACAGCACAAAATTCAACTCAGTCCAGAGATAAACAGATGTTTTTGATCGACTATGTTTCTGCAATGATCCAGAAACAATCCGTATGATTAGTCTTTCCATAAGGCTTCATGCACCAAAACAAACAGCTACAAAAGTCACTCCAGCGCCAACTGCAACAGACAGCCATCAAAGATGCTGAATTTCCGGAAATAAATACAGTGCTTGAGCGGTGGAGGACTGTTTTTATCCTGTTTGGCCGAACCGCAGCGGTTCATTGACGCAAAGGAAAACGAACGGATCAAGAGACTCCCATTAAATGCCAGCTGTGGCCTTACAAACAACACTGCGGACTTTAGAGAATAAATACACTGCTATTATGAAGTTATAGAGGAAGTGTATAGACTTTAACAGGGCCCACATTAGACAGTGAGAAATCAGAAATGGCCAAATTGTTTGCAACTATTTTAAATTCTTGCACTGATTTAGTACTCAATGCTCTGTTTGTTTTCAGGATGACAAAAAGATTTAAAATAAAGCAATAAGCACCTAGAATCCGTGGTTTACAGTGAATATATAACAGCTAAGGGGCGCTGTTAGCTTAAACCCCTTAGCTGTTATAAATTCACTGTAAACCATGGCTTCATGAGGTTTATTGTTTTATAAAATGGTTATTCCATATACGTAGCAAGGTTTCACAATATAAAATAAATACAGTGTAATGATATTAACAAAAATATTTATCTTCCGCCAAACAATGTAGTTCCTCAAAAATGGTTGTGGTTGCAACAACATTACGCTCCAAACATACACTTTTGTTTACTTTTGTGTGTTGCTCTGCAACCACTTTGTTGCAACGACAACTGTTTCTGAGGAACTACATTGTTTGGCAGAAGAATAATGTTTTTACTAACATTACTTTTACTAATATTTTATTAAAATGCCACTTTATTTGCTCTGTTTTTTTATTTTGTGAAACCTTACTATGTATATACAATAACCGTTTTATAGAAGTAATTAGCCCAGTGAAGCCATGGTTTACGGTGAATTTATTACAGCTAAGGGGATTTTAGGCACTCCGCGAAATAAAACAAAGCAAATAAAGTGTAATGATATTAATAAAAACAGTATTCTTCCGCCAAACAATGTAGTTTCTCAGAAACGGCTGTGGTCGCAACAAAGTGGTTGCCGAGCAACACACAAATGTAAACAAAGGTGTATGTTTGTAGAGTAATTTACAACAGCTTTAAACGCGGCTCAACCAATCAGAATCAAGGACTGGAACAACCGTTTTATAAAAGCAATAAGCCCTGTGAAGCAGTGGTTTACAGTGAATTTATAACCGCTAAGGGAGTTTTAGGCACCCCGTGAAATAAAACAGAGCAAATAAAGTGTAATGATATTAATAAAAACATTCTTCTTCTGCCAAACAATGTAGTTCCTCAGAAACGGCTGTGGTTGCAACAAAGTGGTTGCCGAGCAACACACAAATGTAAACAAAGGTGTATGGTTGTAGAGTAATTTACAACAGTTTTGAACGTGGCTCAACCAATCAGAATCAAGGACCGGAACTATCCGTTTTATAATAAAGCAATAAGCCCTAAGAAGCCGTGATTTACAGTGAATTTATAACAGCTAAGAAGCGTTGTTAGGCACGACGCGAAGCCCCCTTAGTCGTTATAAATTCACTGTAAACCACAGCTTCACAGGGTTTATTGCTTTTATAAAACGGTTATTCCATATACATAGTAAGTTTTCACAAAATTAAACAGAGCAAATAAAGTGTAATGATGTTAATAAACACATAGTTCTTCCACCAAACAATGTAGTTCCTCAGAAACAGCTGTGGTTGCCAAGCAACACACATACGTAAACAACGGTGTATGTTTGTAGAGTAATTTACAACAGCTTCGAACGCAGCTCAACCAATCAGAATCAAGGACCGGAACTATCCATTTTATAAGTAACAATTTTAAGCAGCTCTGCCTCAACATTCTATCGGTGCTTGTCAATGTCAAAATGACTGAGACGGCCAATCAAATCAAAGTAGGCGTGGCTTATTTGTTCACAGAAGCAGAGAGTGAATTCCAGCGTGACGGAGTGAGATGGAAATAGAAAAACATTTAATATTTGACAGCTGTTTTGCTTTAGAAATGTTAAGTGACAGACAGTAAAATCCAGTGACGCAAATTACTTGCCTTTTTTTCTCATAATTAAAAAAATGGTACCATTTACTGTATGTTATTCATACAATTCCCAACCGAATGTGGCGAGACGAGAAATGTTTTGCTTTTTTGACATATTAGGCATAGAAATAAACCTGCATGTGTTTAAATGTGTTTAGGATTTGACTTAGAATTTCTTTCACTATTTTATTTCTTTATGGTTTATTTAAATTAAAAAAAATGCTCAAGACATGGTTACGGCCTTGGACTTAAAGCTGTATTAAATTTAATGTGGATAAAAATGAGGCTGTAAGGCATAAACATACAGTCTTTACAATAGCACCCTCTGTATACAGGTCCTACATGTCAACTTATAAAAGTGTTTTATTACATTTTTTGTCTACTTGAAGTTATTTTCATAAAGACGTTTCGTCAGCTGAAGGGCATGTTGTTAAACATCAGGACAATCCCTCACAGTCCCTCACAGCCTCATTTTCATTCCTATCAAAAATTACCCTGACTAAGGTTTATTGAGTGGCACGAGAAAAAGGAGAGCTCCAATTAAAAATAAAAATACTGTAATTTGCGTCCCGCCTTGTCGTTTTGACGATCAACGGGGACTGAAAATCCACTTCGCCGGAGTGGAAGTACACTAGAGATAAAGGCGCAGCGGCGGACGGCAAGTTATCAGCTCTTTAATCCCATGGTGTGTTGAGTTTTCACGGTGGGACGCGCTATCTCAGCACGGCACAATAGGCCTCGCTTTGACTGCCTATAGGAGCACAGAGACACACGCCATTCATTTACAGGGGAATTCAAGAGCAACTACTCGTACTTTGGTCTGGTCCTCAGGGAAACCATGCAAAGATGTTCATGAAACCAAAAAAAACGGAAAATCACGATTATTATTATGAAAAAACACGCTCTGTACCATTATTATTGCTCGAAATTAAGTTTCTTCAGCTCACCAAGGCTGCATTTTTTTTGAAGCAATAATATAGCAAAAACTGTAATATTGTGAAATATTATTACAGTTTCAAATGTGTTTTCTATGTGGATATATTTTAAAATGTAATTTATTTCTGTGATGCAAAGCTGAATTTTCAGAATCATTACTCCAGTCTTCAGTGTCACATGATCCTTCAGAAATCATTCAAAATGCTGATTTGCTGTTCATCAAGTAACAATAGAAAGAATTTGTTTTTTAAACATTATAAATCTTTACTGTCACTTTTGATCAATGTAATGTGTCCTTGCTGAATAAAATGAAATAAAAATGAAATATTTATTTCTTTAATAAAAAACAGAACAAATGAAAGTAAAAAATATTTATTTTTTAAAATACAAATAAAATAAAGAATAAATGAAAAAAATGAATAAAACTTTTGAATGATAGTGTAACTAACACTAATTATAAACAACTATACACTGTTTTTGCATTCTGTAAATTGTTTTTCTCTTTGGATTACCATGCACTGATGAATCATTCACATTAAGACCAGAAATGTGCGTTAAGAAAGTAAATAGAGTTTTTTAATTTCATGCCGACTTTATAGCATATACTTGGTGATCCATGTTGATGATGTTTTTAGCTGAATAGTGATAATCAAAACAATATTTCATTTTTGGCTAATGATTACATAACACACCCATTATATCAGAGTACATTCAAGTTCAGATTTAGCGCTTTAATTGGGGCAGTTGTGCGTTTGGCTTTATCGAGTGTCACGCAGCATTGTGAGAGTGCCAAAGTCATGACTGCATGACACAGAGAAAATAAACTCCCTAGAGGCGCTGTTCACCCCTCTGACCCTTGTTCTCGCAGTAATTTCAGAGCTAAAGATACGGAAAGACTCAAAGTGTGAGACTCTGGCTTTACGACCGGAATCCATCATCAAAGAGCAATTAAACAGTAAGTGTTGCTGATTGGGCTTGAGCGGGGCACGCCGGCAGAATAATCAGCGTCCTCTCGCTGCCGTCGGAGGGCTGGACTCGAGGGGTGTGGCATTTCAAGACTGTGAAAGGTTAGGAGGCGCGCAGCGAGAGCATGCAGCGGCCACCACGATTAGCACCAGGATTCAACACGCAAATATGACATTTGATGAGCCGGTGTGAACATGTGCTGCAGATACACAAGCTGTGTTTGTGTATAATGCCGTCAAAATGAGAATTCCTTCGCCCGCTAAATACAGCTGTCTCAACACGTGCAGCCTGCCATGGAGCTGGACTTCAGGCGTATTTCAGAAATTAAAAATGCAATGATCTTGCTATTATGTACTTGTTAAAATGCATGCCATTTATATGCAATGCTAAAATGCATATGCAATGCAAATTATAAAGCAATGCTAATATGCGCTGTTATTATGCATGCAACATTATAAATAAAATGAAAACGTTCAGCAGTGGCCGGAAAATTTGGAAGTCTTTCTTTTTTTGTGGCATTAAAAAAAATACTAACAGCAAACTTTTGAAAATCTTTTTCTAATCCTAATGATTTTAGTATCACTAATTGCTTAGAACATTACCTTCGACATATGATTTGTTCCTTGATCAAATGGTAAAA